>SJYA01008794.1:0-15920 GCA_006410615.1 Neotragus moschatus
AATTCTCACTCTTCCTGCTCCTTTTTTCTTCTTTTCTCCTTTTCTTCTTCTGTCTCCCTTTTGTTATATTCTTTATCTGCCTCTTTTACTAACTCCTGGAGCGTGAACCCCTGTAATCCATCTAGCCTCTGTAACTTTCTCCTGATATTGAGGGCAGATTTGTAAATGAAGGCCATAGCTATAGTGGCGCTATGTTCTTCAGACTCAGGATCGTAAGGGGTAAATCTGAATGCCTCCATAAGTCTATCTAGGAATACAGTAGCCGATTCAGAGGGTCCCTGGGTTACCTTTCTTACCTTTGCCAAATTCGTGGGGCATCTTGCAGCCCCACGGAGAACCACCACAAGAGCGTGATGATAAACCCTCAGGTGCTCCTTACCTGCAGCAGTATTATAGTCCCAGTTAGGTCTAGTTAACGGAAATCCAGTGTCTATCTTGTTTGGCAGTGCAGTTGGGCGCCCATCATCTCTTGGCACATTTTTCCGGGCCTCCAGTAGCACCCGCTGCCTCTCCTCAGTAGTGAGGAGGGTCTCCAGAAGCTGCTGACAATCATCCCAAGTAGGCTGGTGCAAAAAACCAAGAGACTCAATTAAGGGAGTAAGGGCCTGGGGGTTTTCAGAGAATGAAGGATTGTGAGTTTTCCAGTTATAAAGATCTGAGGTGGAGAATGGCCAGTATTGCATTGGCCAGTTCCCCAGGTTATCAGGTGGACCGTACTCCCGGATGGGGAGGATGGTAGACTCTGGGGTGCTGGCCCGGTGGCTTCGCGTTCCCACCGCCGGTCCTGTCCCCACTTCTTCTGGTTCTGACGGGGCGGTAGATCTGGCCGTTGGGGCCGTAGGAGGCAGGCTCGACAGAGGGGCCAGTGCTGGGGGATAGGGTGGAGGAGGGTCTAGTAGCAGGAGATCAGTTTGGGTGTCTGGGTAAACTTTCTTGGCCGGGGCTACTGGTTTGTTCTTCTCTGCTGCAGGTTTTAGAGTGAAAATCTCGGTCGTTATTCCCGGCGACGTTGCTGTGGGGGAAAGAAAAGGCTGGACCCACGCTGGGGGTGATAGGATGAGATCCTCCCATACTATGATGTAGGGCACCTGGTCCGGATGCCCCTGGGGACCAGGGGTGAAAACTGCTGACTTAACTTGCCTGACCTGATCCAAAGAAAAAGACCCTTCGGGTGGCCACCCTGTTTGAAGGCTGGGCCACTCTGCATAACACAGAGTCTGCCACTTTTCCTTTTTTACATCTACTGAAAGATTATGAGCCCTGGTTTTAACTTTCATCCAATGGTCCATAGTCAGAGATAAAGGGGTTGTCATAGTCTGTCTCATAGCGGCTGAGTCACGGAAAAGGCAAGAAAGAAGGACTATAAACAAGGTCCAAAGGCTTGACAGAAAAACGAGACAAAGACGATCACTGCGTGCCTCCCACAAAACTGAGACAAAATCAGATGGGAGCTTTCTCAGATGCTCCACCCGAATCAGATGAAGGGGGTTCGAATTGAGCCCCCCTTCCAGACAGACGTCCTGGGTGTCCCCAGGAATCATCATGAACCTGTCCCGAGAACAGGCTATCAGAAAATCCGGCGGGGGCAGCAGTGATCCAGGAACAGAAAGACGACAGAACGGAAAACACAAAGGCAATGCTTGAGCGTACCTCTGAATCCTGAAGTCGTGGTGTCTGGGGCGATCAGAGATCCCAGACGAGCCCCTAAATGTTGAACTGAACGTTTCCTCACCGTGTATCCGTCGCCCCAAGGACCACCGAGACCATGTTTCGATGCAAACAGCAAGAGGATTTTATTATACCAGCGCGCCGGGTTTCCATCTCCTTAAGCAAGGAGCGAACTCCGAGTGCTGTTACATGGTAGCTTTTAAGCACAAAAACCACAAATGGACGCGGGCAAGGGGAAACAGTTTGATTGATTACAGGTGTTGACCTTTTCGAGGATTGGTCCATTGATAACAGGTTACAACTGTTGACCAGATGGCGCCCCTGTGGCGGGCAATTTCTCAGAACAACAACTCTTCTGGAAAGTCCCAAGGAAGTTTTATAGGTCACATTTTCATGAATCAGGGATAAACAGGCCATGTTTCCATGAGTCCTAGATAACCCTGAGGCAGTTTGGAAAGTCTCTTATACTAAAAAAAAACACATTCTTACACTTTCTTCTCCCATTTTTTGTTTCTTTTCTCCTCATTATAATTTTAATTTTTTAAAGCCTATTGTATTTTTTGGATATTTATCCCTTTCTTTGCCTTTCCTACTGTGTTTTTCCCCTTGCAGTTAACTTTTAATGTATATAAATCTTCATCTATCTCTATTTAAATTTGCATATCCATTCTTTCTGTGCTTTCCTTCCTTTCCTCTCAACATGTTTCTTAGTTTTGTTTTCATTGCTCTGTTCCTCACTTGGCACATTGCTTTAGTTTTTTTTTTTTTTTTTCCAGTTTGTGCTTTACTTAGTTTTGTTCTTAACTGGTAAATATAATTCTTTACTTCCTTTGTTTGCCGGACTGTACTTTATTTTTGTTGCACTGTTTTGACTTTGCTCATGGGTGTATACGTGTATAGTTCCTGATTTTAACTATTATTTGCCTGATTTTGTAACTGCCATTTGTCTGGGGATCATCTTTGGTTTCCAGTTTTTGGGTATTTGTTTTAATCTCAATGCCATTACAAACCACTTGTGGAATCTTTGTGTCTGAGCAGAGGGCAAGTCCTGAACCTTTGGAGTAGGAGCACTGACTCCAAGACGCTAGACTCACCGTAGGGAGTATCAAAAAGTGAGGAAAATATTTTCCTCTTACAGGAAAATATTTTGAAATATTATATTTTAGAAGTATAGACTATTAAATTTATTTTCAAAGTATTCATACTATTATGTACATGCTGCAAAATGCTATCAAGGGGCACTTTTGTATAAATACTTTAAAATATGCAAGTCATTTTGGCCTGTGCTAAACAGACTAAATAGCCTAAGCCATGAGTTCCGTTTTAGTCTGAACTCAGATAAACTGCTGGTGGTGGTGGTGGTCATTCGAGAAGTCGTGCCCGACTCTCTGTGACCCATGAACTGCAGCACGCCAGGCTTCCCTGTCCTTCACTATCAAAGAGCCTCGTCTTCGTCTTTTTTGGGCTACTGTTACAAATCCCGTAGACTAGTTGATAAACAACAGAAAGTTGTTTCTTGTAAGCCTGGAGGCTGGGGCGTCCCAAGATCACCAGCAGGTGCCACCCCTTGTGAGGCTTGTTTCTTGGTTCCTAGCCTGCCTGTCCTTGCAGCATGGGAACCCATTCTCTCCTGGCCTGACCCCTCTCCTCCCAGAGCGCCTGCCTCCTAGGATCATCACCATGTGCGGGGTGAAGTTTAAGGGCCCATAAACCGTCAGTCCATTGCAATCCCTAAGTATACCCTGCATTGTTTCAGTCCTTTGAAATAATTCGAGCTTTCCTAATGGCCCAGTATATATTCGTTTTGTTTTATGTTCCTTGGGCTCTTGAAAATAATATGTATCCGTGGGAATGCAATGTTCCGTGTGTATCAGTTACATCAGGTTTGTCACTCATGTAATTCAGATTCCAGAGGCCACGTTGAGTAAAAGCAGAAGTAGGTGAAATTACCTGCAATATATTTTAGTTTAACAAACCCAAAATATTTTCATGTCAGTGTGTATTCAACATGATAAAACCTAGTGAAATAGTTCACATTCCTTTTTTCATGCTAAGTCTTTAAAATCCAGTGTGTGTTTCAGGCTTGCAGTGCATCTCATTGTAGAGGCAGCTGCATTTCAGGTGCTTCATGGCTTCAGGTGACCACGTGCCAGGGGGCCCAGTTCCTGAGAGCTGTGTCTGTAGCACCTCCCACTGGGGCTATGCACTCGGCTGGCGCTCCTTTTCTGTTTCTGTCAATTTCTATATGTTGATATTTTGAGGTTATGTCATTAGGTGCATTCAAATTCAGAATCCTCATCTCCTTGCTAGACTGAACTTGTGTCCGTATGAGGTGCTCCTTTTTATCGCCAGTAATGCTTCTTTCTTTAGACACTATTTGACAGTAATATTGCCCTGTCAGTTTTCTGTCCTTGTTCGCCTGGATATCTTTTACTTTCACCTGTCTAAAAGACCTTCCATCTTAACATGTACCTCTGTGAAGAGTGTATAGTTTTCATTAGAATCAGTTTGACACTGTGTCTTTTAATGAGAACATTTGCTTGGTTGATAATGTTGATGTTCAGTGTATAGACACCATGTTGCTACATGTTTTCTGTTTGTCCCACCTAGTCTGTGTTCCTTGCTCTTGCCTTCTTTGAGAAGTATGAAGTGTTTCTCTAGCTCTGGGCTCCTCTGCCAGGTTGTTGGGTGCACATTCGCAGACACAGCGTGCGTTTTACCTTCAAGTCTAACTTAGTACTCTTACTGCCTCCCTGACATGACTGTTTCCTCCTTGTCACTGTTATCCTGTAAATTGTTAGATATATTCTTGGCATGAACATCATTGTTTTGTAGAGTTGATATTTATCCTCACAGTTACTTCATTTTGGTCTTTACTTGTTTTTTATATTTCCATCAGAGACTACTTTTCTTTCTCCCAAAGCACTGCCTTAATATTTTTTTTAGTTCATGTGTGTGAGTGATGAGTTGTCTTATTTCCGTTTGCCCTAAAAGTGTTTATTTTGCTTTCTCTTTCGAAGAGTGTTTTTGGGTATAGAATTCCAGGTTGGTGGTTATTTGTTTTCAGCATTTGACAGATGCCAGTCCATTATCTTCTGACTTCTTTGTTCTTGGAACGTCAGCTCTCAGTGTTGTTGTGCCAAGAAAGCCACACCTTTTTTCCTCTTCTTGCCTTATGCACCCGCAGAACTGCAGAAACCAATGTGTGGTATTCATTTTTGAGTCAGTGGTCTGATTCTTGAACCAACTCCCTGTCAGTCAGTTCAGTAGCTCCGTGTCTGATGCGTTGTGACCCCTTGGACTACAGCACACCAGGCTTCCCTGGCCATCACCAACTCCCGGAGCTTGCTCAAGCTCATGTCCATCGAGTCGGTGATGCCATCCAAGCAGCTCATCCTCTGTCATCCCCTTGTCCTCTTGCCTTCAGTCTTCCCCATCATCAGGTTCTTTTCCAATAAGTCACTTCTTCGCATCAGGTGGCCAAAGTATTGGAGCTTCAGCATCAGTCTTTCCAATGAATATTCAGGACTGATTTGCATTAGGATTGACTGATTGGATCTCCTAGCATGGGACTCTCAAGAGTCTTCCCCAACTCCCCAGTTCAGAAGCATTGCTTCTTTGGAGTTCAGCCTTCTTCATGGGCCAACTCTCACATCCATACATGACTACTGGAAAAACCATAACTTTGACCAAATGAACCTTTGTTGGCAAGGTATAATGTCTCTGCTTTTTAATATGCTGTCTAGGTTTTTCATAGCTTTCCTTCCAAGGAGCAAGCATCTTTTAATTTCACCATCTGCAGTACTTTCAGAGCCCAAGAAAATAAAGTTTGTCACTGTTTCCATTGTTTCCCCGTTTATTTGCCATGAAGTGATGGGTCCGGTGCCATGATCTTCATTTTTTGAGTGTTGAGTTTTATGCCAGCTTTTTCACTCTCCCCTTTCACTTTCATTAAAAGGCTCTTTAGTTTAAACCCCTGGAGGCATTTCTTATTCCCCTTTCTGTCTTTTCTCCACCATGAGGGTCCCTACTGATAGTTTTTAACAAAGTAGTTTCACAAGGGGCTCCTTCAATATATTCTACACTTTTTCTCTCTTATATATATATATTTTAACCAATCCATCCTTCAGTTCACTGATCCTCTCTTCAGCTACGTCTGATCTGATGTTAAGCCCAGAGACTGAGTTCTTAAATTCAGTCACTGTTATTGTAAAGTTCTAGAGTCGGTTTTGATTCTCAGAAACTTTTCCATTTGTCCAGTATATTTTTGAACAGGTGATGTTTGCATCTGATAACTCTAGTTTACCTCTGATACCTCTAGTATACCTCTGATATGCTGATCTACATCTGATACCTCTGGATCTGGTTCAGTTCTTTTTCTCTTGGTCCTGTTTGTTATTACAACCTCTCTTGCTTTTTTTGGTTGCATGTTGGACATTATGTTTGGAAAACCCTAAAAGTTCTGAGCGATGCTGCCTTTTCCAGAGTTTCCTCTCACACAGACCTCCAATGTGGACAGAGCTGTCTGTTCACTCAGGGCCCGAGGGACTTGAGGCTGGAGGGTCCTTGTAAGCTGAGTCTCAGCAGCCTTCACCCACCTTCCCCCCCGACCCCAGGGAGGAGCCCTCCAGCGTCTCCCTCTCCCTTCTCAGCTGGTCCTGAAGCCCACCTTCTGTCTCCCGAGCACCACAAAGTGATTGATGTTCAGTGCTCAGCAGGTTTGGGCAGAGGGTCGTGTATGTTTTCTGTGCCTCCCTTTTCTTCAGGAGCTTAGTCTCCAACATCCGGACTGACTTGTCAGCCCTGTGGTTGAATTTTTGCCTTCCCAGCCCAAGGAACTGTCCAGAGCTGTTAGCCAGTTTCCTCTGCTTGACTTTTTCCCTGCCTGTTCTTCCAAGGATCAGCTTTGTTGTAATGCCCCGAGGGAAGGATTGGCCCTCTCAGTCTCCAGCCCCCTCACTGGGCTTTTGTTTGAAATCTTGGATTGTGGCTGCCTAAGGACCTCTTTTGAAATGTATTTAGCTTCTCTAGCTCTTGGTAGGTTGACCCACAAGCTGCTTCCATCTAGAACTGGAAGTGGGGGAGCCCTGAGTGTCTTCTCTCATCTCAAGCCACATGTAAAATTGACAGTAATTCTGTTGTCCATCTTTGATACTGGGGTAAACAAGAACCAGGGATCCTTGCTTATGACCCACGATTGTGTTTCTGATCAGAATCCCCAGCTTGCCTCCGGCTGTTACAATGCCACTTGAACTTGGGAAGAAGTTGTGGCAAGTGGCCCATCCAGCCTGGGGACAGAGGAGCCAGTCTGCCCTCTTCCCCTGCCCCTGCTGGCCCAGGCCCAGCACAGGCCTTGTGATAAAGGCTGCTGGGGGTGGAGGAGAAGGCTGAGGAGGGAGGGATCGTGTGAACTGTATTCTGTGATGTGGTCACGTGCGGGATTTCTTTTTTCAGTTTGAAAACATGACTGCTTTTAGTCTTCTCTCCAGTTTCACTTTAAGTTTGAAAATGATTTTATTCTTAAAATGGAGCACAGTGATTTTACAGTCTTTTTGAAAGCAACAGTTGAGGTTTTCAAAAGACATCTCAGAGAACTCCAGCAAATAAAGCGAAAAAAATAGAATGAGTTCAGGGTGAACTACAGGCGGGACCCCAAACTGTGCTCTGTCTCCCCCAGAGTTTGTAATTGCTGAGATGGGTGGATATAGGGCCTCAAGCACCCTGGGGACCGAGGTCCTCAAGTGACAGCAGAGGCCCCGACTAAGCCAGGAGCAGTATGTCCTGAGCCCTGGCAAGTGGAGAGCCGTGAGGCTAGGAGTGGGGCCAGGAGAGGGGATGGGAGACTAGGGCATGAAGGGAGGGGCAGCACCTGGCGGGGTCTGGGAGGTGCTGGCTGTCGTGGCTCAAGTCAGGGACACCCTTGAACCGCCACAGTGTAACTCCCAGTGGTCAGAGTTGTCTGGCAACCCAAGTTCAAAGTTAAGAGGGCGAGTTTACAGCAGACTGATGGAACCCCTGTACCCACTGTGAATTCATTTTAAGTGCCTGGAGCAAGGTTGGTCAAGCCCTTGCTGAGCTCGAGTGAGGAAGTCAGTCAGGGAGGACCGAGCTCAGAGTGAGAGTGAGGGGCAGTTAGTGCGGTGAGTCCTTGTCAGCCGGTGGGTTCTGGGGACACCCTTGAGTTCATTGGTGCCCTTTCAGTAACCTCACTGGAGGCTTGTTTAGGGGGTAGAGGAGGCAGAAGCCCACTTAGAAGACGTGCTTATTTCTAGTGGTGGTGGTTTCTGAAGCAGTTTCTACTATTTGGTTCGACTGTGAACCAGTATCCTTGCAGGGTCATGTTTGANGTGCCCTTTCAGTAGCCTCACTGGAGGCTTGTTTAGGGGGTAGAGGAGGCAGAAGCCCACTTAGAAGACGTGCTTATTCCTAGTGGTGGTGGTTTCTGAAGCAGTTTCTACTATTTGGTTCGACTGTGAACCAGTATCCTTGCAGGGTCATGTTTGATGGAGGTCCTGACGTGTGGGCATGGCCTTCCTTTCCCTGCACCCCACACTCATCTGTCATCTTTTTGGCAGGCCCTCCCCTCTCTCTGCACCCTTGATGGTGGGCCTGAGCCCAGACCCCTGTTACCACGGAGCCCCTTGTGACTGAGTGGGTTCCAGGATCTAGGCTCCTAGGAGATATGCTGGAGGCAGAGCCTCCATGCCGTTTCTTCTAGAGACAGCAGTGCTGATGGTCATAGTGTGAGAGCAGTGGTCATAGTATAAGAGCAGTTTGTCTGAGAGTGGTGTGTGAGTGGTGTGTGTGAGAGCGGTGGTCTCAGTGTGAATAGTGGTTGTCGTAGTGTGAGATCCGTGGTGATAACTCGAGTGCTGAGGTATCTAACCGTGAAACAGCAGTTGCCCCTGAGAGGGGGGCTGCCCCCATCCGCGAGAATGAGTCACAGAAGGGNGAGAGTGGTGTGTGAGTGGTGTGTGTGAGAGCGGTGGTCTCAGTGTGAATAGTGGTTGTCGTAGTGTGAGATCCGTGGTGATAACTCGAGTGCTGAGGTATCTAACCGTGAAACAGCAGTTGCCCCTGAGAGGGGGGCTGCCCCCATCCGCGAGAATGAGTCACAGAAGGGCCCACCTATGTGCACTTTTCCAGTGCTGCAAGCCCAAGGCAAAGGCCAAGACAAGGAAGAACTAGGCCTCGGCCCAAGTCGTGGAAGCAGAGTGGCCTGAGGTGAGAGCAGCCCGGGGTTGGGCCCATCGGATTGGCCTTCACCCGGTGAAGCATTCGGGTTGTGTTTCCTTTTGTTAGCCTGGTTGTGGGCACTGGCAGACAGGGCATTTTGGCCTTCTGGGCATGATCGACCCCAGCAGGTTGACCTTGTAAGTGGTTGTGCAGGTGCTGTGTGGAGGATGGGCGGGGGCTCACAAGAAGGGAAACACTGGCTGGAGGAGTCACTGGGGCACGTGGATTGAGCTATCGAGTCAGTCCTTGAAGCAGAAACGCAAAGCCCCTTAACAGCTCCCATTTTAGAAAGCACAGAACAGTGTGTCCTGTATCTTAATGACGGGTACCTACTGCTTATGTGTATAGTATACACCCTCATAGCTTCACATGTCTACTACATGCCTATTACAAGTGCTGGGCAGTGTTTTAAGTGCTGAATACTCAGTATGTACTAGGGGATACGTAGCCCAGGATTTTTTCATTTGTGCAAACAAAACTAGCAGAATGAAAGACTTCATGTGGTTCAGTTTGAGCAAGTTCACCACAGGGACAGCACCACATGCATGAAAATTGTGATAAAATACATATGACATGAATTTAACATTGTATCCAGTTTATTGAATGACTGGGTGACTTCAGTGGAGTCAGGCTAACAGAGGGCCTTGTGGTGCCATCAGCCTTCTTCCCAGAGGAACACTTCAAAGCCTGGTGGCCTTGTAGACCTTCTCTTTCTTCCTCACTTTCCCCAGCGGTTCTACGTCCCTGGTCTGTGTGTCGTTTAAAAGTCTCTTTATCCACTTGGTTGTTAGGCTTATATTTATGGACGTTTCTCAGACTTGCCTGGGTCTTGAGAAGGCAGGCTTTGACTCTGGGTTCTCCCCTGCCGTGTGCCTGCCAGGTCGAGGTGGAGGCTGAAGGCTGGTCTGAATTGTGGTGGTCTGTGTGGTCTTGGGGTCAGTGGATCCCCTCTTCTCTGGAGGGGCAGGGAGACCCTTTGTGTGGACCCTACAGAGACTTGAAAGGGTCAGTCTTCAGAGTCTCGCTCTTTTTTTATTTTGTGTTTGCATTTAGTTACTTACTCATTTCACTGTTTTCTAGGATTTGGCAACATCTACAGAAGAACTCAATAGATGCCGGGAGCTGCTTTTGGCAAGAGAAGAAGAAATTGCTCTGCTGATAGCAGAAAAGAATAACACCAGGGTCAGTAGGGGTATTCTCACTTGTTGACATTTTCCCCGTGGGGGTCACCGCTGGGCTTCGTGTTGCTGTCTTTAAACTCTGTCTGATTTTCAAGTCAGTTTTCACATCTTCCCACTGAGCAGACCAGGGTGGATCAGTTTGGGCTTCTCATACTTTGCTTCAGATTTATGATGAGAGCTAATGTAATTTTAGTACATTTGAGGGGGAAGTTCTCTAAGCTTCCATTTTTGTCCATGCCACAGTTTTTGTGGGGTCTTAGTTCCCCGCCCAGGGATTAAAACCCATGACCCCTGCAGAAGTGTGGAGTCTTAACTACTGGGCCACTGGGGAAGTCCACTCAAACTTTAGACTGAACTGGCAAGACTCTGACGTGCCTTAGCATGTTTTTGCGGCTGTAGCATGAGGCTGAAAGGAATTAACGGCCCTGAAATCAAGTATGAGTTTGAAGGTGCTCCTTTGTCCCGGCCCAGCAGCTGCTCCCGGAGCACCTGGAGTGCCTGGTTTCCTGGAACGCACCATCGCTCCAGATGACGGCAGGCAAGCAGCAGGCCCAGGCCCCAGCCAGCATGACCAGCGAGGTGGAGGTTCTCAGGGCGCTGAAATGGCTGTTTGAGCACCACAAGGCCCTGGAGGAAAAGATTCCAGCCCCCTGGCCATCCTGGATTTGTACACTTGCTGCCTTGTTAGGTGGATGATGCATGTATTTATGTAACTAGTTNCTGCAGAAGTGTGGAGTCTTAACTACTGGGCCACTGGGGAAGTCCACTCAAACTTTAGACTGAACTGGCGGGATTCTGACGTGCCTTAGCATGTTTGTGGCTATAGCATGAGGCTGAGAGGAATCAGTGGCCCTGAATTCGAGCATGAGGTTAAAGGTGCTTCTTTGTCCCTGCCCCACAGCTGCTCATGGAGCAGTTGGAGTGCCTGGTTTCCCGGAACGTCGCATTACTCCAGATGACGGCAGGCAAGCAGCAGGCCCAGACCCCAGCCAGCATGACCAGCGAGGTGGAGGTGCTCAGGGCACTGAAATGGCTGTTTGAGCACCACAAGGCCCTGGAGGAAAAGATTCCAGCCCCCCGGCCATCCTGGATTTGTACACTTGCTGCCTTGTTAGGTGGATGATGCATGTATTTATGTAACTAGTTGACTTTTGCGCTTCTTGATTTCTTGGAAATATATTTTTTTTGTAAGAAGTCAGAGTTTTATGTGGTTCAAAAGTGTTGCCTGCGTCCATGCTCAGACATGTCCGAGTCTTTGCGACCCTGTGGACTGTAGCCCACCATGCTGCTCTCTTCCTGGAACTTCCCAGGCAAGAATACTGGAGTGGGTGGCCATCTTCTACTCCAGGGGATCTTCCCGACCCAAGATCAAACCTGCCCACTTGCATGGCAGGTGGATTCTTTACCGTTGATCCACCTGGGGAAGCCCCTAGTTAAAAAATATTAGTTGATATAAAAGTCTCAAGATTTATTATATTCTGTACATCAATTTGCAGTTAAAAACTAGGTAATAGAATTATTTTAGGATAACATTTTCCCCCCTCTAAGATTTAGAATTTAAAGCTATTTACAAGCAGATTTTCTTGACCTTAAGATCACTGAGATACATTAAATGTATTCTGTTATAGTAGCCGTGTATTAGGGTGAGTATACAATGGCAACCCTCTCCAGTACTCCTGCCTGGAAAATCCCATGGGTGGAGGAGCCTGGTAGGCTGCCATCTGTGGGGTTGAGAAGAGTTGGACACTGCTGAGCAACTTCACTTTCACTTTTCACTTTCATGCATTGGAGAAGGAAATGGCAACCCATTCCAGTGTTCTTGCCTGGAGAATCCCAGGGAGAGGGGAGCCTGGTGGGCTTCCATCTATGGGGTCGCACAGAGTCTGACACGACTGAAGCGACTTAGCAGCAACAGCAGCAGCATGCACTAAGAAGTGCACTAACGTATACATACACATCAACACACGAGGAGCACTTGAAAGGTTTAGTTTGTTAGAAGAATTAGGTGCCACACATAAAGAGGTAAGTTTGATCAGTCATCTTGTAATTTCAGTTAGTTCAGTTCAGTTCAGTTCAGTCACTCAGTCGTGTCCGACTCTTGGTGAGCCCGTGAATCGCAGGACACCAGGCCTCCCCGTGCATCACCATCTCCCGGGGTTCACATAAACTCACGTCCATCGAGTCTCTGATGCCATCCAGCCACCTCATCCTCTGTCATCCCCTTGTCCTCCTGACCCCAGGCCCTCCCAGCATCAGAGTCTTTTCCACTGAGTCAACTCTTCGCATGAGGTGGGCAAAGTACTGGAGTTTCAGCTTTAGCATCTTTCCCTCCAAAGAACACCCAGGACTGATCTCCTTCAGAAAGGACTGGTTGGATCTCCTTGCAGTCCAAGGGTTTCTCATTTGTATCCTTTCATTTTAAAAATGTGCGAAGGTTGTAGTGGTGGGCATCAGATGTTATTTATCTTTCTGATTGAGGAGCCAGCCCACCTGGGTTATTTTAATGACTAATAAACTAGACTTGTGGCTAAGAGCTGCAGGATCTCTTAAGTACCCCTTTGTCCAGGAGGAGACAAATTCTGACTCGAATCACCTGATTCTATTTGGGATGGATAGCATCATCATGTAGTTTCTTTTTATGCTGTATTTTAAGTTTTGAGTTGAGTTTTTTCAAATGGAGTTTTGCTGTTTTTATTTATTTCTTTATTCTGGTTCAATTGTTTGGTTTTTGCTGATGATTCTTGAAGAGAAGAATAACCCGAAAAAGATACTAATGGACGAGGTACTTGATGTAAATCACAAGCAAGAAAACATGCCAAGCGCCAACGGAAAGGCATGTCCTCGGTCTCACTCTCTGTCTGGTTGTTGTCTTACTATCCAGTCTGTGCGGGGCTGTTGAGACCTTTCACCAGTGCACCATGTAGGTCTGAATGGCCGTGAGGGTCGTGTGAGCTCCAGAGCACAGAAGGCAGTTTTGGCTTCATCGATTTCCCAAAAGTGCTGCGTTCCCTCCCTCCCAAAACAAGGCTGTCTAAGCTTTCCTTTCCCCCTTAGAGAACCCGCGACGGCTCTGTAAGCGGTGAGGAAGACCTGGGTCAGGTGATCGAGCTGAAGGAACTCATCAGGAGGAAGTCATGGGAGCAGAGCAAGATGAAGGAATGCCTGGCAGCCCTCTCTGCCCATGTAACAGAGCTGGAGAAGGACCTGGACACAGCCAGGAAGGACCTCCTCAAGTCCAAGGAAGTGAATGTGCAGATACAGGGGGATATCTGCGAAGTGAGTGACAGTGGAGGTGTCTCTCATCTTGAGGCAGAATGTGGGTCCCTTGTTCTCCCAGTGATCTCACCTTGGCACGGCTGCGTGAGCAAGAGCAGAGCACTGGCGAGACTGTGACTGGCTGCCTTCCCTGCCTCTGCATCGAGGTGCCTAGGGTAGAAGAGGCCTGGTCCAGGTGGTGCGTTGGCAGTAGATCAACATGAGGGTGGCCCTGGTGCTGTGCTGCACCCTGGGTGTGGACTCCTTATTTCCAAAAGTTCTAGGGGGCCCAGTGTGTTCCTTTGTTAAAAATTCATTCATGTATTCATTCATTAATTTATTGGAGTATAGTTGCTTTACAATGCTGTGTCAATTTCTGCTGTACAGCAGAGTGAACCAATCATTCATATATATATATATATATATATACATATACACACAAACATATATCACTGTTTTTTAGATTTCCTGCCCATTAACTTCACCACAGAGCACTGAGGAGAGTTCCCTGTGCTGTACACTAGGTCCTTACTCATTGTTGACTTGATGCATAGTATCAGGAGTATATATATGTCAATCCCAGTCTCCCAGTTCATCCCCCAACCTGCCTGTTGAATGTATTCCCGATGATGCTGAAGTTTCCTTCTGATTCACTCAGGCGAGTCTGAATGTCTGTGGAGCCCATTCTCCCAGAGAGATGGGAGCATGCTGTGTGGGCTCTGCTGAGGCAGCTTCCTGGGCATCTTCTCTAGTTTTCTGAGATTCTGCTCCTTGAAGGGATGTGTGACAGTGACACCAGTGGTCAGACAAGTTGAGTGGTGTTTGCTCCCCCTCAGGTCCTCAGGCCCGAGCTGTGTAACCATATACAGTCGTGATGTTTCTGCTGGTCGTGTCTGCGGGTGTCATGATTTATGAGAATCTCCCTAACGGCCATTGTGAAAACAGGAGAGTGCTGGGGGCTCAGGCCTCCTCCTGTGAGCCTTACCTCTCCTTTGTGCACAGACAGACAGTGCCCACCCTGCCACACTCCACCCCTGTGAGACCATCTCAGAGAGTACCCATCCAGCTTGTGTTATAGCAGGTGTACTTGTTTAGTTGCTTGTTGTGAGTAATTCTGTATGAGCACTCAAAACAGAAATATTTGCACATGTTTGTATAACTTGTTCACACTACTCTTTGGCAACAGCAAGAGATTAGGTGGCAGAGTTTATAATACGTAGAGAATTTTGGGAAAAGCGTTTTTAAGACCTTTCACTTTTAATGTTAGGACAACATCGGTTACTTAGTGAGCACGGAGGAAACTGAAATGGATTTTGAGCCGACGGACAGGAGTCACAGCAGCAGCAAGTTCTGCTCCTGGTTTGAGCATTTCATACATGTGGTGTAACTGCTTTAGAAGAACTAAGCTTGAGAAGGCTGCTTCCATTTGTGTTACACTTTGACTTCTGTTTCCACTCATTAATATTCTTGCTTTAATTTTGAGAAAATTGCATGAGATTTTTCCAACTTTTATCCGAGGACATGAGGCTCAGAGCTCCGTGTTGAATCTGTGGAAGGTCTCTCCCTGTTCTGGATCAAGACCGCCTGTTTGGTGTAGGAGACAGAGGTCCTCATTTCCTGCCAGATACCTTCCCTCCTGGAATTCTTGCAATGACAGAGTAGTTTAGTGTACTTTTTCTTTGCTGTTTGGGTTTATTATGTGGAAAAGAAGCTTGGTAAATCGAGTGGCCAGACAGACTTTAAGCAGATGGGTGCCATTGTGGCAAATGTGACATTTGAGGTAGGCACATTTTTGCTCACATCTCAGAAAATTGCCATGTCTAGGACTTTAATTTTGAGGACTCTAATTTTCTGTTTGATATGAAACTTAGGATTTAGTCCAGCTTTTTAACTCTGAAGTGTATCGGATTGTTCTATGATAATGACTTACATTTTCTCCTCTGCAATGCCTGGTGTAGGCTATGGCCCAGAAGGAGGACATGGAGAAGAGAATCACTACGCTTGAGAACGCTACCTCGCTGCACAGTGCAAAGCCATCTCTGTGGATAACCTCGATGATAAAGTTGAAAATGAAATTGCAAAGAAAGATTTTGTGCATCGACAGGTAATGGNGACTTACATTTTCTCCTCTGCAATGCCTGGTGTAGGCTATGGCCCAGAAGGAGGACATGGAGAAGAGAATCACTACGCTTGAGAACGCTACCTCGCTGCACAGTGCAAAGCCATCTCTGTGGATAACCTCGATGATAAAGTTGAAAATGAAATTGCAAAGAAAGATTTTGTGCATCGACAGGTAATGGCTTTTACTCAACTGTGTCTGACTTTTCTCGTAGTGCATACAGAGGAAGGAAGGGAAAGAGCTTTTCATGTGACTCTCACATTGGAAATAAGTCCCAGTGTAAAGTTCTTATGACCCTAAAATACTGCGTTCAAAAGTGTGGATGTACATCATGATAAATCACCTGTACTGAAAAGAAATATATTTTTTTTAAAAATTGAGGGTGACTGCCACTTACAGATTTGAATTATTTGGGATTTGGTTTAACCATTTTGTGGAATTCCACTCCTGACTCTTGTTTT
>SJYA01008795.1:0-15361 GCA_006410615.1 Neotragus moschatus
TCTTTGCATTGATCACTGAGGAAGGCTTTCTTATCTCTCCTTGCTATTCTTTGGAGCTCTGCATTCAGACAGGTATATCTTTCCTTTTCTCCTTTGCTTTTCACTTTTCATTTTTTCTGAGCTATTTGTTAGACCTCCTCACATAACCATTTTGCCTTTTTGCATTTCCTTCTCTTGGGGATGGTTTTGATCATCACCTCCTGTACGATATCTTGAACCTCCATCCATAGTTCTTCAGGCACTCTGTCTATCAGATCTAATTCCTTGAATCTCTTTGTCATTTTCACTGTATAATCACAGGGGATTTAATTTAGGTCATACCTGAATGCTTTAGTGGTTTTCCTTGCTTTCTTCAATTTAAAATCATACTTCATCAACTATTTCCCAACTGTTAGATATTATAGAATTATTTCAATTTCAGAGGGGATGTAATTTCTAAATAATATTAAATGAAACACCCAGATATAAACCTTTGTTTCCACCTCTGATTGCATCCTTAGGTTAAATTCGCTGAAGAGGAATTAGTAGGTCAAAAGTAATATTTTAAAAGCAGCCATTCCACAGAACCATATTCATCATTGAATCCTCCTTTAAAATAAAAGTCTGCTAAGGTGATGGTTTTCCCTGATGGCTTAGAGGTTAAAGTGTCAGCCTGCAATGCAGGAGACCCGAGTTCAATCCCTGAGTCGGGAAGACTCCCTGGAGAAGGAAATGGCAACCAACTCCAGTACTCTTGCTTGGAAAATCCTATGGACAGAGGAGCCTGGAAGGCTGCAGTCCATGGGGTCGCAAAGAGTCAGACACGACTGACTGACCTTCACTTTCACTAAAGTAATGGGTAAAACATCTCATTTTGTTTGTTGATTATTAGGATCATTAAACACTTTTATATGCTTAACTAATTTGCTTGCCTTTTGAGCCCTCCTCTTAAATTGTCCCGTTTTCTAGTGAAGAGTTAGTCTATGTCCTATTGATTTGTTAAAAATTTAGGTGTAAATTTTATACTATTGCAGAGATAGTATAAACAGATTCTTAAAGTTTTAATTTTTGTTTGTAAGGATTGATGACCACAGTCATTTTAAACCTGTCTAAGCAAGTCTCACCTTTCTAATGAAACATTGCTTCCTGAGACTGTATGTCGTGTGTTTTCGCTTGGCTGTCTCTCGATACTGTGCCTCGTCAGTCCCAAGCAATACTGCTACTCTTAGCCTTAGTCTTAACACAGATGAGAATAAGTCTGGTTTTGGTCCCTAAGAGCTCTGCACTGTTCTGCGTATAGAAGTCCTTAGGACAGAAACAGAAGAGACGCACCAGGAAAACCATGTGCCTAACTGGAGAGGATTTTGAGGTCCTCTTCAAGATGGAAAGTTGTAAAAAAATAAACTGTATCCAACAGACAGGTATAAACCTTGTCTGAAACTGTATACCATTTCACTTCTCAGCACTTTATGTAATCTGTCCTGAACCACACACACTTTTTAGTCTTTTTAAAAGGAATCTGACTCAGTTTTTTTTCCTGTTAATTTTTTTTCAAACTTGCCTTCTTAAGTCATAGAAACTGCATTGTGGCATTGTCCAAATTAGCATAGCAACCTGGGGCATTTCCGCATTCTTGTTTTCTTAGTCTTTGATATGTAAATAATCTTTGGTAGGCAGTTATGTTGAAATTAAATGAATAAAGCCAGAACTGTGTGCCTGTGATGCACACAGGTAGGTCCAAGTGAGAATGGACTTTAGGTGGCCCCTCCTCTTTGCCAAAAATGCATCTCCCTCCGTGGCCTATTGGAGGTGCATAGAATTTCACCATTGAAGCAGAGTTCCCTGAGGTTAATGTTATAAACTATACATTACTTGTTGATTAAAACTTGGATCATGCAACTTTGTTTTCTGATTAAAAATTAATTCATAAAGCAACATTAATTATGTAATTAAAACACACATTTTTCTGTAGTTTAATCAATGAGTTATATGTATATTCATTCATAAAGTTTAATCCACTTTAACATTTTGCTAAAAGGTTTTAAGCTGTTTTACAAAGAACTGTAAAATACAGAAATTTAGCGTATAACAGGGAAGATGAGAGAAAATGGAAACCAGATAGGGACCCACAATGGAGCCAGTAACAAGGCTAATAAAAATGACATACCCTAAATATTTCCAGGCCAGGGATTGTGTCTTTATTTCTAGCTTGTTCCCTCCCTTAAGCCAGTGCAGTCCCTGAAGGAGTGTCTGGCACAGAGCTGATGCCCAGTGATGTGTGCTGAATGAATATAAAACATCCCGCAACTGGTTACTGTTAAGTTCCACTTCTCAGGACACTGTTTCATGAGCGCGCGTCTCGCCCTCTAGGCCTTACTCTCTTTGGTGACGACCAGGTACTGAGTGATTGGCATGGCCCTTTTTAATTGGGGGCTAATAAAGTTTGTTTCACAATTACTAAAATAGCCATATTTAAAGATATTCATGAAATAGCTTAAAGAACAAACAATTAATTAGAAATTAGCTGTAGAGACCAAGTCTTCTTGGTAGCAAATTAAGATAAGCACCAGCAATTTAATTTGAACACATAGTCCAGAGCTGTATGCAACAGTTTCTGTAGGTTGAATTTTACCTTGAAAATGCTTAAATTATATGTAATGCTTTCCCAATGATTTTCAATTTCTTAAATTCTAATGTAAGTTTATTTTTCTTTACAAATGACTGAAAATGTATGTTCAGTCTGAATATTCAAGTAAAGAAAATGCTGTGCATAAGATAATTGGATGCCTAAATGTTTCAAAGAGTATCTACTGATGATGTCTGGACAGTGCCTTCAGTTCCATGTTAGCCCCCTAGTTTTTAATACTCGTATATGACTCTGTTAAGAATTTCTTCTCCAGCACGTTCTCTTCTTTTTTTCAGTTCTTAGAGGCATTGGTATTCATGAAACATAAACAACTCTGTCAATGTGATTGTTTTCATTGACATGACTGATAATTTCTACCAGGAAAAACATTTATTGAATATAATTATTATTAAAATGTACGCTAATTTTCTTACAATTAAAATCATTCCAAACCATGATAGCTCATTATCTGTAAATACAACTGCATTTTAAAGTAAATCCCACTGTGATATGTATGATATCTGATCCATTAACCCTCAGTATATGGTTCTCAAAACTCTATAATTTTGATTAATAATTAAGTCCTCTGGTGTCTTCAGTTTCTTAATGTTTCAGTTTCTTCGGGATTCAAAAAATTAACACTGTATCTATTACCCCAGGCAAAATCGATATTGACCTTTAAAATCTTATAAGCAAATTTATGAATTGAATAATTTGTTTTACATGAAGAAAGAATGAATATATTCTTTGAATTGTCCTGGGCTTCTATATTTTTTGATAACTGCCAAAGCTTGAGTTTGGATAACAGGCCTTAGTAGAACTTTTAAGGCAAATTTTGCAAGAAAAATGACAGTTTACCTAATTTTTGTACAAGAAAGGCTGCCGCGTTTCCGCTATTAATTCCTCTGTGATTAATTAATAGATAGAGCTTTTTCTCAAAGTCTTGAAAAAAATAATAATCCTCCGGCAATTAAAGTGCTTTTTGGTGTTTTCTGAAGGAAGGGACTGCATACACAATTAATGCCATCCTTTTATTTGATGTGAATTACTCTGTCTTAAAAGTGTACGGCATGAAAATACAGTCATGTATCAGAAATAACTTTAATTTAAATTGGCTAGATGACCTCCGAAAGCTCTATGAAAGGTTTTCTGCTGAATGGGCTGGTGCTCCCTGCTGCCTGTATAATTTATGTGAGAAATTAGTGCGAATGGTTCACTTTTATGGAGCAGTGCTGCTTGTAGTGAGCCTGCAGAAACAATTTCCCCCCAAGCCTCCATCTGTTCTTCAAGCTAGGGCATATGCCATCTCATCGAGCTTGAAAGTCAACTGATTTATAACTCCTGGAAAGTGCGTAGATTGAAAAGAAAGGTCGGCCGCTGTTATGTGACAGTGATTTGGTAAGCATCAGCTAAAGACAATTCACATTACAAGGGGCCCAGGGGGAACAAGCGATGCTGTAAGTTTCATCTCAGTGGCCTGACAGCTAGAGGGAAAACAAATGCCTCCCGTTTCTCAAGTTACACAACCCCTGCTCTTGAGAAGTAGCAGTGGTCTTGGTGGAGCCAGGGTACCAGAGCCGAGATGCTCTATCACTATCCCTTGAAGAAATGGGGCTGCTGCCACCCTCACTGAGATAAACGTTGCCATCTCAGAAACATCTAGTCTTTAAACAGAGGATGAGATGGGTGGATGGCATCACTGACTCAATGGACATGAGTTGGAGCAAACTCTGGGAGATGGTGAAGGACAGGGAAGCCTGGCATGCAGCAGTCCATGGGGTCACAGGGAGTCAGACACAACCAAGTGACCGAGCAACAACAATCTTTTAAACAGAAAATGAGTGTTGCTGTTTTTCAGAAAGATTTGTTTGGGGACACAAGTCAGACTTTCGATGATTTTTCTATGTCTCCCTGGAGAGTGAATTTTCAGTTCTGTTCCAATTAGTGACATAATGAATGTTTCCCTCTCTCTTATCACTTGTCAGATACTCCTTCTTTTTATTGAAGTACTTTTGGGATCAAAAGTTTGACAGATGACACAGGAATCAGATTGAGGGTATGATAGGTTAAAAGTAATCATTTGGTTGATGTTTTTATTTAGAGTGATCAGTGTCTTTATATTTGAGGCTTCTAGATACTAAGTAAATTTTCAACTACCTTAAGTTTTATTTAAGTTTCTCTGTTACTTTCAGGTAAAATGTAAACAAAGTACTAATGAATAATCATATCAATTTCGGAGAAGGCAATGGCACCCCACTCCAGTACTCTTGCCTGGAAAATCCTGTGGATGGAGAAGCCTGGTGGGCTACAGTCCATGGGGTCGCTAAGAGTTGGACACAACTGAGTGACTTCACTTTTACTTTTCACTTTCATGCATTGGAGAAGGAAATGACAACCCACTCCAGTGTTCTTGCTTGGAGAATCCCAGGGACGGGGGAGCCTGGTGGGCTGCCGTCTCTGGGATTGCACAAAGTCAGATACAACTGAAGCAACTTAGCAGCAGCAGCAGCATATCAATTTTAATATATATTTGAGGCAAAAACTTCAGGAAATATTTTACCTTTATAATTAGAAGGTTTTGCTGACTGAAAATTCTCTGCAAAAATTAATTCTTGTAGATTAATTAATTAAACTGATGTAAATATGTAGGTTTTTCTAGTAGTCATGTATGGATGTGAGAGTTAGACCATAAAGAAAGCTTAGCGCCAAAGAACTGATGCTTTTGAACTGTGGTGTTGGAGAAGACCCTTGAGAGTCCCTTGGATTGCAAGGAGATCCCACCAATCCATTCTAAAGGAAATCAGTCCTGAATATTCATTGGAAGGACTGATGTTGAAGCTGAAACTCCAGTATTTTGGCCACCTGATGCGAAGAACTGACTGATATGAAAAGATCCTGATGCTGGGAAAGATTGAAGGCAGGAGGAGAAGGGGACAACAGAGGATGAGATGGTTGGATGGCATCACCGACTCAATGGATAAGAGTTTGAGTAAGCTCTGGGAGCTGGTGAGGGACAGGGAGGCCTGGCATGCTGTAGTCCATGGGGTCGCAAAGCATTGGACACAACTGAGCGANAAAAGATCCTGATGCTGGGAAAGATTGAAGGCAGGAGGAGAAGGGGACAACAGAGGATGAGATGGTTGGATGGCATCACCGACTCAATGGATAAGAGTTTGAGTAAGCTCTGGGAGCTGGTGAGGGACAGGGAGGCCTGGCATGCTGTAGTCCATGGGGTCGCAAAGCATTGGACACAACTGAGCGACTGAACTGAACTGAAAAATGCAAATTTTTATCTTTATTATTACCTATAAAGTTTTATTCTCTATATGAAATGTCTACATTTTATCTTATAAAATAAAAAATGCTGAAAAGTAGAAGGAATAAATGAATTAGTCATCTCTCCACCACTCACTGAAGGCAGGTGTTAGCATTTTTTCACAGTATTTGTCTTATCTTTCTTCTCCTCAGTTGTGGTCATAGTATATATAATAGTTTGTGAAGAAATATTTGGCATTATATGGTATATGAAATCTGTATGCCCTTATTCTTAGATTTTCTAACTTTTCTTCTAACTTGAAAGTATTACTGTTTTTGAAAATTTTGAAATTGAATAAAGTGTATACATAGGATGACATTTCTCCAAAGATAACCACTTCCCGTGTTCTGTTTGAGTTCAGCTGTCTTCTTCGAGTGTGCTTTTATGTTGTTTATGTTAGTTTTGGCTGTGCTCCGTCTGCACTGCTACCCGGGTTTTTCGCTTGCCATGGCGGGCGGGGGCCGCGTCTCGCCGCAGCGGGCATGGAAGCTGCGTCTCGCCGTGGCGGGCGGGCTTCTCACGGGTGGCTTCCCCTGTTGTGGCGCACAGGCTGCGCGTGCGGTACTCGGTAGTTTCGGCACATGGGCTCAGCGGTTGCAGCTCCCTGGCTCTGGAGCACAGGCTCAATAACGCTGGCAAATGGGCTTCGTCACTCCTTGGCATGTGGGGTCTTTGCAGACCATGGATTGAACCCACGTCTACTGCACTGGCAGGCGTGCGCCATCTCTTAAGCAAATCTTAAGCTGCCATGACAACCATGTAAGTGGATTCGTCGTTATGAACATGCTGGTAGTATACTTTTGGAGAATAGCAAGAGATACTAAGAAAATGCTTTATTAAATATGAAATTGGAGAAGGCAATGGCACCCTATCCAGTACTCTTGCCTGGAAATTCCCATGGATGGAGGAGCCTGGTAGGCTGCAGTCCATGGGGTCGCTGAGGGTCGAACAACGACTGAGCGACTTCACTTTCAATTTTCACTTGCATGCATTGGAGAAGGAACTGGCACCCCGCTCCAGTGTTTTTGCCTGGAGAATGCCAGGGACGGGGGAGCGTGGTGGGTTACTGTCTATGGGGTCGCACAGAGTGGGACACGACTGAAGTGACTTAGCAGTAGCAATAAATATGAAATAATTTCTTGCTATTGGGTAAAGTATAAAAAGTGAACAAAGATAGTTGATAGAATTATTATAAGCCAGTCTCCCCCTTCAACCTAAGACATATCCCTTATAGGAAAAAAGTCCTGAGGAATTTCCGAGATTGCATTCCAGCCTGAATTAGGGAAAACTCATGAAACCTTCAAGCTATAAAAGCTTCAAGCCTCCCTTTTCTTGAGTTGTTATTTAGTTTCATCCTTGTGTTTCATCCTGTCATTTCTATCATTGTCTCCCATACTTAATTTTTAGGTCTTTATTCATTTTTAAATAACTTCTGGAAGATATTTCTTCTGTTTTCTATTTTCTTTAGTATCAATTTGTCTACTAGTGCCTCAAATTCAAATTTAACTTACACTGCTATAGTTAACCTTGCAAATGTTTACATTGTTGACTGATATTGTTGTACATACTGGCTTAAAAAATATTGTACAAATAGGTTTATCATACAGAATTTTCTGATATTTTTATCTGCATTTTGTAATGCAGATAAGCAAAAATAAAAATATGAATCAACTATAATCCACCCCACCTTCAGGTAGCTTCTTTTACATCATTAGGATTAACTTTTCAGACCTTTTCTCACCATATGCAAATATACGAATGAATACAAATTTTAAAAAATGTTTTGTTCATACTTCATAACTTTTAAAAAGTAATTACAAGTCATCGCTTGCATATGCACTTTAAAAATTATTTTGGGAAGTTCTGGACAGTTCCATAATTTAACAATTCCATGTTGTTCGAGAGTTCTCAGTATTAATGCTTTTCTTCAATGTTTTGCTATTATAAGCAATACTATTATCAGCATTATTGTACATTTCACATATATTATATCTTGCAAATATATCTGATTGTTCTCTAATGGTAAAAATCTCATTTTCTTAGCCTTTGCCTATTTTCACCATATAGATTTCTGGCTTCTTGGACCTTTGAACATGTGGTTTAGATACTAAGTTGTGTCTAACTCTTGGGACCCCACAGACTGTAGCCTGCCAGGGTCCTTTGTCCATGGGATTCCCCAGGCCAGAATACTGGAGTGGGTTGCCATTTCCTTCTCCAGAGGATCTTCCTGACACAGGGATTTGAACCCAAGTCTCCTACATTGCAGGCAGATTCTTTACCAACTTAGCTACATTTTCACCATATAGATTTCTGGCTTCTTGGACCCTTGAACATGCTCACTTCTAAACATTACTGATTACAAACATAGTGAATTTAAAGGGGCTTCCTCAACATCTAAGTCTATAAGATGATATTCTGTTTTCTTTTGGGGCAGGATATTGGGCTTCCCCGGTGGCGCCAGTGGTAAAGAACCTGCCTGCCGGTGCAAGAGACGTAAGAGACAAGCTCAATCCCTCGGTCAGGAAGATCCCCTGGAGAAGGAAATGGCAACGCACTCCAACATTGTTGCCTGGATAATCCCATGAACAGAGGAGCCTGGCGGGCCACAGTCTATGAGGTCACACAGAGTCGGACGTGACTGAGCGTGCACACACAGAGACACGTGCAGTGTGTTTATAATACCCATTATTTTCAGTCCACCTCAGTCTAGAATTGGTGTTTGCCGAGGCTTAGAACATGTCGTTGCGCTTGACCTCATTCATTCTCTTCTTGGGGATAAGTGAGCTCTCCTTGTCAGTATCCTTGGGTGGACTGCCAAGCTCCCCGCAGTCCCGGAAGACTGGTATGGACGTGCTTCAGCTAATCCTCTTCTGGTGATAAAAAAGGAATTTCCTGTGACTTCTGACACTGAGATCGACGGAGTAGGCGAGTTCCAGAAATGCGCACATACTCAGCTGTGTTTTTCTCTGCCCTTAGCCTTACTCTTACCTTGCTTGAGGAGCACACCACTTTCCAGAAGGCAGTGCAGTGTGCTACCAGGGGTCTGCGTCCCGACTTCACTTGTTTTTTGAGAATTGGCTGTGAATGGATGTGGGTGTGATAGTTATGGGGATGAGAATGGAAAGGAGCACACTTTGTCTTAAAAAGCACCTACTTCACAGCCGCAGAATACTGGCCTACTCCACGCCCGCCCCTCAATGGAGTTCGTTCCAGATCTTATGTTTCTGAGGGAGCAGAAAGTGTAGGAGGGATTAAAAAAAAAAAACCAAAAAACCCCACAACCTACCAACTTTAGAATGGGTGCCTCTGGTTGCAGCGTGTGAGTTGATCATGAATTGCGGTTTTGCCTGCCAGTTCCCCAGGCCTCTTCATCTGCAAAAATCCCTTTTCTTCCTGCGTGTGCACTCATTGTTATACCTGGCTTTCTCTTGCATGTTATGTTCTCATCTTTTTCTGCATCCTCATAGGTAGTTTGGTAGCATGTTGGGAGACACTGTGTCAGAGACTCTTCTCCAGAAGCTGTTTAAAATAGCTGAGTCCAATTTAGTTGTGTCCGTTATTGGACTGTGTTCTATTATAGAGAAGTTACACGATCCCATCAATACCCAGGCAACAGTGACTCATCGACTCTTAAAGGAAGCGAATACTTAAAGCTGGTGATACAGGGTGGTAGCTTCTGTAGCCGGGTTGATGTCTTCTCTGGTCTTAAGTTTAGAGTCACTGTCCGGCAAAGAANATAGAGAAGTTACACGATCCCATCAATACCCAGGCAACAGTGACTCATCGACTCTTAAAGGAAGCGAATGCTTAAAGCTGGTGAGACAGGGTGGTAGCTTCTGTTGCCGGGTTGATGTCTTCTCTGGTCTTAAGTTTAGAGTCACTGTCTGGCAAAGAAACACTACCTGTCAAGTGCTTCCTTTTGGGTAGCTTATATGTTCCTAATCCTTTATTCAGTATATGTTTAACATTTGGTGCTTTATTTATCTGGTTCAAATAATTTTTGTAGACAAATTTAAAATGAGAGGGTCTTCAGTTCAGTTCAGTTAAGTTCAGTCGCTCAGTCGTGTCCGACTCATTGCGACCCCATGAATCGCAACACGCCAGGCCTCTCTGTCCATCACCAACTCCTGGAGTTTACCCAGACTCACATCCATCAAGTCAGTGATGCCATCCAGCCATCTCATCCTCTCTTGTCCCCTTCTCCTCCTGCCCCCAATCCCTCCCAGCATCAGAGTCTTTTCCAGTGAGTCAACTCTTCCCATGAGGTGGCCAAAGTACTGGAGTTTCAGCTTTAGCATCATTCCTTCCAAAGTAATCACAGGGCTGATCTTCAGAATGGACTGGTTGGATCTCCTTGCAGTCCAAGGGACTCTCAAGAGTCTTCTCCAACACCACAGTTCAAAAGCATCCATTCTTTGGCGCTCAGCCTTCTTCACAGTCCAACTCTCACATCCATACATGACCACAGGAGAAACCATAGCCTTGACTAGACGGACCTTTGTTGGCAAAGTATGTCTCTGCTTTTCAATATGCTATCTAGGTTGGTCATATAACTTTTCTTCCAAGGAGTAAGCATCTTTTAATTTCATGGCTGCAGTCACCATCTGCAGTGATTTTGGAGCCCCCTAAACTAGAGAGGGTCTTATGGTAGTTTTATTCCTAGTTTTTTAAGGAATCTCCACGCTCTTCTCCATAGTGGCTGGATCGATTCACATCTCCACAGCCTCTCCAGCATTTATTGTTTGTAGACTTTTTGATGATGGCCGTTCTGACTGGTGTGAGGTGATACCTCATTGTAGTTCTGATTTGCATTTCTCTAATGGTGAGCAATGCTGAGCATCTTTTCATGTGTTCATTGGCCATCTGTCCTTTCTCTTTGGAGAAATGTCTGTTAAGGTCTTCTGCCCAGGTTTTGATTGCACTGTCTCCCTGATATTCAGCTGTATGAGCTGCTTGTATGTTCCAGAGATTAATTCTTTGTCAGTTGTTTCATTTGCAATTATTTTCTCCCATTCTGAAGGTTGTCTTTTAATCTTATCATTTGCTGTGCGAAAGCCTTTAAGTTAAAGAGAAAAAACAAATATCATATATTAGCACACACACGTATATATGGAATCTAGAAAGATGGTACCGATGAACCTGTTTGCAGATACAGAGGGCAGACTGTGGACACAGTAGGGGAAGGAGCGGGTGGGATGAGCTGAGAGAGGAGCATTGCAGCATCTACGTTATTGTGCATAAAAATAGACAGACAATGGGAATTTGCTGTATGACCCAGGGAGCTCAAACTCAGGGTTTTGGAACAACCTCGAGAGGTGGGTGGGGTGGGAGGTGGAAGGGAGGTTCGCTGGAAGAGGCATGTGTATACCTATGGCTGATTCATGTTGATGTGTGGCAGAAATCAACACAACATTGTAAAGCAATTATCCTCCAATTAAAAATAAATTTAAAAAAATGAGAGACTCTACAACGTGTTTGCTGCTGCTGCTAAGTCGCTTCAGTCATGTCCAACCCTGTGAGACCCCATAGACGGTAGTCCACCAGGCTCTGCCATCCCTGGGATTCTCCAGGCAAGAACGCTGGAGTGGATTGCCATTTCCTTCTGTTTAGCAGCTGATAAATTTGTATATTTTCCATGAATGCAGTTGGCTGACCCTTTTGGTTTTTCCTCATGGTTGTCTATTTATTATTGTTTGTTGTTGTTCAGTTGCTCAGTCGTATCCAACTCTTTGTGACCCCCATGGACTGCAGCCTGCCAGGCCTCCCTGTCCTTCACTATCTCCCAGAGTTTTCTCAAACTTATGTCCATTGAGTCGATGATGCCATCCACCCATCTCATCCTCTGTTGCCCCCTTCTCCTCTTGCCCTCAATCTTTCCCAACATGTATATTATGATGTAGACAAATAATAAATTTTCCAACCAGTCCATTCTAAAGGAGATCAGCCCTGGGTGTTCTTTGGAAGGACTGATGCTAAAGTTGAAACTCCAGTACTTTGGCCACCTCATGCGAAGAGTTGACTCATTGGAAAAGACCCTGATGCTGGGAGGGATTGGGGGCAGGAGGTGAAGGGGATGACAGAGGATGAGATGGCTGGATGGCATCACCAACTCGATGGACCTGAGTTTGGGTGAACTCCAGGAGTTGGTGATGGACAGGGAGGCCTGGCGTGCTGCGATTCATGGGGTCGCAAAGAGTCAGACACGACTGAGCGACTGAACTGGACTGAACTGAACTGAACTGAACCTTTAAAATGACCTTGAGGTGATCAATCCACATACCTATATAACTAGATATTGTAGCATTCTCAAGGATCACTGAGACACCCCTGACTCCAAAATTCTGCACTGTATTTCGAAACATATACTGTTATTCATATTTTTACCTAGATACGAATTTTTGAGATGTATCTTGTTTGGTGTTCAATCTGATTTAAATTCGAAAACTCTGAAGTTCATTTTAAATACAGATTGGACTTGCTCATTGTAACCTTCACATCTCTTAGTCTCTTTCCCCCTTTTCTCTGTTGTCTCTTTAATCCACTGTGTTTCATTCTACATGATTACCTGAAATCTGTCTTTCAAACTAATACTTCACTTTCTTCAGTTAGATTTAATCTACTGCTTAACTTGTGTGTTAAATTTTTAAAATTCAGTTTCAGTGAACATCAGTTCTAAAATTAATTTTGGTTTCTTTGAAAGATCTGCCTGTTTCTTCCATTATGTCTTCTTGCTTTTGGGGCTTTCTTGTAGTCTTTATCAAGTCATATATTTTAGGTATATTTATTTAGAGCCTCTTTCACATCCATCTATTACGTCCAGTTCCAGGGGTGTGAGTTTGATTGTGTCACTTTCTTCTATGCTCAGCTGTTTTGTTTCCTCGAGTGTTTTATGGACATTTCAGTTGAACTCAGAGTTCCACTTTTGTGGACTGTACTTTCCTCGGGAGTCGTGCTTGTGAGGGGGTATGGGGACATCCCTGTGGATGTGATTTCAAGTGTGTCTCTCCAAGGGCATGGCTTCTGAAGTAGTTTTTATATGAATTAGACTCCACGTTTCTGCACCAGTCTGTTGCTCACCACTCAAGATTTGAGTTTCCTCTTCATTTCTGAGAACTTGATATTTGCCTTTCTTACTTTTGAGGCTGGCTATGGATTTTCATAATCTTTCATCCAGATTTTATAGCTTGGTTTGGTCATATTGATCAGAGGCCTTTCTATAGGATTGTTTTCTCAATTAGCCTAATATCTTATCTTAGAGAAAGAACTACTTTAAGACACAACCTTTTTCCATTGTAAGATCAAATCTAAAATGTTCCCACTTAAAAAAAATCGATGAAAAAAAGTGCTCTTTATATTTCTCATGGAAGTCTTTTATTTAAACAACCGTAATGAACTAATTTATACTGCATGACTTTGTGTGTGTGTGGTTTTTGTGTTGGCACATAACCACACATAGACAAATATTACATCTATTTTAAAACCAGTATAGTTTGGACTTAGAAAAATCACAACGAAAAAATTTATGAAGATTTTATACCAACTCCAATTCTCATATTTATATATTATGTGTGTATGTACATATATATGTATGTTTATTTAGATATCTTGCTTCTATTTAAGTGTTAGAGTTAGTATTTCATCTTCATTCAGTAAAATTTAACCAGAAAATTAAAGTGGTTGGGGTGAGTCTAAGAAGACTTATATCTTCTTATCGTTTATACCTGTAATACTAAGTCTCTTGAGAAGCATTAGCCCATCAAACATCTTTTAAATGCTTTCCATGTGCAGTAAGTTATATAAAATTTTACTAAACATAATTATGTTTTAAAAATCGATGTAGTATAACATTGTATTAAAGAGATTTAGGTGTTTTTTTTTAATAAATCTTCCTCCACAGAATGAATCACATTAGAGTTATTGATTTCTATTTTGAAGAATTGCTTCAGTAGTAAAGTATTTGTATATGCACAAGGTAGATTGTTCTTTTATGGCATTTTTCTTTCTGCTTTATATTTTTTAAAATGCAACATAGCAAGTGGTAGTGTACTAGACTGGTAATATTAAAACCACAAGTCAAAACATGCAAAAGTTAAGATTTTNTGCTTCAGTAGTAAAGTATTTGTATATGCACAAGGTAGATTGTTCTTTTATGGCATTTTTCTTTCTGCTTTATATTTTTTAAAATGCAACATAGCAAGTGGTAGTGTACTAGACTGGTAATATTAAAACCACAAGTCAAAACATGCAAAAGTTAAGATTTTTATAATTCTATTTGGGAAGCTAGCTTTTTCTGCCAGTGTTCATTATAATTTTAGCACTTCATTATTGTAACTTATTACATTTAATAAGCTAACAATCGGGACTACCTTCAAATCTCAAACAGCAATTTAGCAGATGGTTCATTTCATGGAAAAGATATGTAAACTCTCATGATTATTTCTGTATCATTGGAGAAATGCACTGGTTATTTGCAGTATTACTAGTAATGTTTCCTCTGGCCAACAACCATAGAATTTAGGTCAGCTTTCAGAAATAATGATGTCTATACCCAATGAATACATCCTCTACAGAATATGCTAGCATTGTACAAAAGTTTTTGGTAAGAAATGTTGCATGTTATTAAGCTAAAGTATTGCTGTTTGGCTTCTTAAATAGTTAACTTGGGTCTTTCTCATCATTTTCTTTCTTGCACTTTATACATCAGAAACCTTTCCTCTTGTGGATTCCCAGACATGTCATCTTGTTTTTTGCCTCTTAACCTTTACTTGTGGTTTAGAACCCAGTTCTGGGAAACCAGCGTGTCCTATTACTAGTCTCAAAGCTGCGTAAGACAGAAATCTATTTCCATATCTCACTTTGAGATGGTGGATTTTGAAAGGACAGAGGCAGAGTGTTATTTAACTTTCACCTACCATAGCCCCTGATATATCATGAATAACTGTTTTAAAGCTGATGTTTCAAATATTTCACTAAAAATTATATTTTTACATTTTACATCTTTTGTTTACTTTAATACACTTGCAATTAAAATTTTCATCTACTTATCTCAAGAGCCAAGAGTTAAGATCTTAGACATATTTTAAATTTTGTTTACAAGCCACAAAGATCTTTTCATACTCTTTATTTTTGTATTTCCTTGTAGAATGTGATTTGCAGTTCTTTGGGGACCTGTTTTGGATCAGCACAATGAACATCACTTATTTCTGAAAATAGAATTAGTTTATTTAAACTCCAGTGGTCTAGTCACCTCGAAGCTGTATTCTTATGTATGCATTGTTTTTAACTGTGTATCATCCAGTTCATGTCCATGCAACTTAGTAAGAAGTATCCATTTATTCAATAGACATTACTTGACTGCCTACTATGTATCAGGCGCTGTTCTAGGCTCTGGAAATTTAGCAGTGAATAAAGTTGACTCATTGGAAAAGACTCTGATGCTG
>SJYA01008796.1:0-15915 GCA_006410615.1 Neotragus moschatus
AACCAATACAATATTGTAAAGTAATTAACCTCCAATTAAAGTAAATAAATTTATATTAAAAAAATAAAAAGTAAAAGGAAACCAGATATCAAATTGTCAACATTTGCTAGATCATAGCAAAAGTAAGTGAGTTTCAGAAACCGTCTACTTCTGCTTTAATGAGTATGTGAAAGCCTTTGACTGTGTGGATCACAGCAAACTGGAAAATTCTTCAAGAGATGGGAATAGCAGACCACTTTACCTGCCTCCTGAGAAACTCTATGCAGGTCAAGAAGCAAGTTAGAATTGGACATGGAAAAGCAGACTGGTTCCAATTGGGAAAGGAGTATGTCAGGATGATTGTCACCCTGAATGTTTAGCTTATATACATACTATATCATATGAAATGCTAGGCTGCATGAGGTATAAAATAAAGATTGCATGGAGAAATGTTAATGGCGTCAGATATACAGATGACATCATCATTATGGCAGAAAGTGAAGAGGAACTAAAGAGCCTCTTGATGAAAGTGAAAGAGGGAGTGAAAAGCTGGCTTAAATCTCAACTCTCAAAAACTAAGATCATGGCATCTGATCCCATCACTTTATGGCAAATATATGGGGAAATAATGGAAACAGTATCAGACTTTATTTTCTTGGGCTCCAACATCATTGCAGATTGTGAGTGCAGCCAGGAAATTAAAAGACATTTGTTACTTGGCAGAAAAGCTATGACATACCTAGACAACATATTAAAAACAGAGCCATTACTTTGCCAACAAAGGTCTGTTTAGCCAAAGCTAGTAGTCACGTATAGATATGAGAGTTGGACCATAAAGAACACTCAGTGCAAAAATTTTTGCTTTAAAAAATTATTTTAATTGGAGGATAATTACCTTAGGAGTTTGTGGTATTTTTTTGCCTTACATTGACATGAATCAGTCATGTGTGCACATATGTCCCCTATCCTGAACTCCCCTCCTTACTTCCCTCCCCACCCCATCCCTCTGGGTTTTCCCATAGCACCAGCTTTGAGTGCCCTGCTTCATGCATCAAACTTGCACTGGTCATCTATTTTACGTGTGATAATATACATGTTTCAATGCTATTCTTTCAAATCATCCCATCCTTGCCTTCTCCCATATAATCCAAAAGTCTGTTCTTTACATCTATGTCTTTTTCTGTATTGCATATAGGATCATTGTTACCATTTTGTCAATTCAAAATATATGCATTAATATACTGTATTGGTGTTTCTCTTTTCTGACTTACTTCAGTTTGTATAATAGGCTCCAGTTTCATCACCTCTTTAGAAATGCCTCAAATTCATTCTTTTCTATACCTAATTGGTGCTTTTGAAGTCTGGTGTGAGATAAGTCTCTTGAGAGTCTCTTGGACTGCAAAAAGATCAAACCAGTCAATCCTAAAGGAAATCAACCCCGAATATTCATTTGAAGGACTGATGCTGACGCTGAGACTCCAGTGCTTTGGCCACCTGATGTGAAGGACTGACTCACTGGAAAAACCCTGATATTGGGAAAGATTGAAGGCAGGAGAAAGGTATGACAGAGGATGAGATTGTTGGATGGCATCACCGACTTGATGGACATGAGTCTGAGTAAGTTCCAGGAGCTGATGATGGACAGGGAAGCCTGGTGGGCTGCAGTCCATGGGGTTGCAGAATTGGACACGACTGAATGACTGAAATGAACTGAGCTCCCTTTCTCCAGTTGCAGTTTTTAATTTAAAAAATATACTGCATTCTTGAACACAAGGTTCAATAAAATCAGCTTTCTCCCAATTAACAAATAACATAATTTATGCCACCCACACATGAAGATATATTGCTAAATTTTTTACTATATTCAAATATGAGAGTTTAATCAAATTTTACCCATCCTGATGAAAGCTCTATTAAAGTAAATGTTCTGAACATTTTCCTTTAAATAAGCTTTATATGTGTACAATCCAATGATATTAGTAAATTTATGAAGTCATGTAATCATCACCATAATACAATTTTAGAACATTTTCATCACTTCCATTTTGTTATTTTTTGTCTTACCCAGAGCCTTAGGAAACCACTGTTCTGCTTTCTGTCTGTAAATCTGTCTCTTTTAGACACTTCATATAAGTGGGATCATAGCATGTAGTTTCATGACATGTACTCATGACTTACTTTTTTCACTTAGCATGATGATTTTTTAGGTTAATCTATTTTTGTAAAAATTTTAAACTACTCTCTTTTGTTAATTTTTTTAAAGTATTCAAGGTTAAGATAGAGGAATAAATTCTCTTTAAGCATTTTATTTTAGAAAATAACATATACAAAATGATAGCTAACATGAATTAAAAGCTTGCAAAATACCAACTACTTTTTAAATGATATAAAGATATAAATTACTTTAAATACACAATATCTCCATGAATACTTTTTTTTTTTATACTTTCACCTTATAAATGAGAAGATGGAAGAATAATGAAGCTAATTTGCCTAATCATAATACTAGCTAATGATGAAGATGGAGTTTGAACCCAAGAAACCTGGCTTTAAAACCAACACTTTTAATAACTAGGCTAAGGGATTATTCACATTATATTCAAAATATTTTCATAAGATTAGTGATTAAATGAACTAAATGGAAATGTCAGACAAGATATACAAAAACATTTAAAATCCTTTTCCCTGGGAGAGAATGAATGCTAGAAAGTGTAACTGGCAGTGTTAACTAAGCTAAGTTAACAAATAGCCTGATTGTTACAAGTGGTATGAGGGAATACAAGTCACAGTGACAATCTATGCTTTCTAGGCAAAGGGAACTGCAGAAAATGCAAGGATTTAATGATATGAATATGGGTGGGGCTCTACCAGAAAAGCAGGACAGGTTCTACTCTGAGGAGTTAGTGTACTAAAGGGGCTTTAATATATTCATACTGAGTAGTATTTGATAGTGATTGCAGCCATGGAATTAAAAGACACTTACTCCTTGGAAGGAAAGTTATGACCAACCTAGACAGCATATTCAAAAGCAGAGACATTACTTTGCCAACAAAGGTCCGTCTAGTCAAGGCTATGGTTTTTCCAGTAGTCAGGTATGGATGTGAGAGTTCGACTATAAAGAAATCTGAGCACCAAAGAATTGATGCTTTTGAACTGTGGTGTTGGAGAAGAATCTTGAGAGTTCCATGGACTGCAAGGAGATCCAACCAGTCCATTGTAAGGGAGATAAGTCCTGGGTGTTCATTGGACTGATGCTAAAGCTGAAACGCCAATACTTTGGCCACTTCATGTGAAGAGTTGACTCATTGGAAAAGACTCTGATGTTAGGAGGGATTGGGCGCAAGAGGAAAAGGGAATGACAGAGGATGAGATGGCTGGATGGTATCACCAACTCAATGGAGGTGAGTTTGAGTGAACTGGAGTTGGTGATCGACAGGGAGGCTTGGTGTGCTGCAATTCATGGGGTCGCAAAGAGTCGGACATGACTGAGCAACTGAACCGAACTGAACTGAACTGAACTGTTTGATAGATATAGAAGTGTATGTAAGTTATGGAGCAAGATAACAAGCATCAGTAAAACCATCACACAACTTAACTAGTAAATTAATAATAGCACTGAGATGAGTCATGTGTAGTTCTTCTATTCTGTCACATTTCCTTCCTACTTGCTCTGAATGGTGGATTATCATTTCCTTGCATTTTTGAAACCGTATAAGAAGACTAAACAAAATTGTTTAATTGTGCTTGTTTCAAAGTTTTACATGGTATTTAAACTTCTGAAATATGCTATTATGTATTTATTGAAGTAAATTTATTTACAATATTGTGTTATTTTGGGGTATATAATATATGTATCTATATTTATTGCTCACCTATTTTATATAAAGAAGCTTGTTTCTGTTAATCCCATGGCCCTAATTTGTCCCTGTTTCCTCCTCTTGTTCCTCTTCCTTTTGGTAACCACAAGATTGATTTCTATTTGGTGAATCTGTTTTTGTATATAATTTATTTGTATATGTGACATCATATTTTAATCTATCTTTCCTTAAATGCAATTTCATAAGGCATAATATTCTATAACACCATCCATAATATTAGTAATGGTAGTATTTCATTCCCTTTTTATAGCTGAGTAATATCCCACTGCATATCACACTTGTTAATCCAATCTTCTGTAGATGGGGCTTTGGGTTGCTTCTATATCTTTACTATGATCAATGCATGTATATTTTTGAATTCGTGTTTTTGTTTATTCTGGATATACAACCAAGAGTGGGATTGCTGGATTATATGGTAGTTCAATTTTTCATTTTTTAAGAAAACTCCATACTATTTCTCATAGTGACTGCACCAATTTACCTTCTCACCAATAGTGTACAACGGTTCCCTTTTCCCCATATCCTCTACAACAATTGTCATTTGCATACTTTTGATGATAATCATTCTGACAAGTGTGAGGTCACAATCCTCACTGTGGATTTATTTTATGTTTCTAGCAACAGAACTGGACATGGAACAATGAACTCGTTCCAAATAGGAAAAGGAGTAGATCGAGGCTGTATATTGTCACCCTGGTTATTTAACTTATATGCATAGTACATCATGAGAAAGGCTGGGCTAGAGAAGCACAAGTTGGAATCAAGATTGCCGGGAGAAATATCAATAACCACAGACATGCAGATGACACCGCCTTTATGGCAGAAAGTGAAGAAGAACTAAATAGCCTCTTGATGAAAGTAAAAGAGGAGAGTGAAAAAATTGGCTTAATCCTCATCATATGGAAAACTAAGATCATGGCATCTAGTCTTGTCACTTCATGGGAAATAGATGGGGAAACAGTGGAGACAGTGGCTGACTTTATTTTTCTGCGCTCCAAAAATCACTGCAGATGGTGATTGTAGCCATGAAATTAAAAGATGCTTATTCCTTGGAAGGAAAGTTATGACCAACTTAGACAGCATACTAAAAAGCAGAGACATTACTTTGTCAACAAAGGTCCATCTAGTCAAGACTATGGTTTTTCCAGTGGTCATGTATGGATGTGAGAGTTGGACTGTAAAGAAGGCCGTGCGCTGAAGAATTGATGCTTTTGAACTGTGGTGTTGGAGAAGACTCTTGAGAGTCCCTTGGACTGCAAGGATATTCAACCAGTCCATCCTAAAGCAGATCAGTCCTGGGTTTTCATTAGAAGGACTGATATTAAAGCTGAAACTCCAATACTTTGGCCACCTCACGCGAAGAGCTGACCCATTGGAAAAGACCCTGATGCTGGGAAAGGTTGGGGACAGGAGAAGGGGACGACAGAGGATGAGATGGTTGGATGGCATCACTGACTCAATGGACATGGGTTTGAGTGGACTCCGGGAGTTGGTGATGGACAGGGAGGCCTGGCGTGCTGCGGTTCACGGGGTTGCAAACAGTTGGACACGACTGAGTTACTGAACTGAAATGAACTGAACGACTAGTAATATTCAGCATATTTTCATGTGCTTGTTCACCATCTCTATGTCTTTGGGATAAGCTGATTTTTCTGTCAACTTTTCATTGATTTTTTTTTATTATTAATTAGTTTTACGAGCTGTTCCTATTTTTTTTTTGAATATTAACTCGTTAGTCATATCATTTGCAAATATTTCTCCCATCTCACATTTTTTGTTTTCCTCTTGTTGATGGTTTCCTTTGCTGTGCAAGAGCTTTAAAGGTTAATGTCTTATTTGTTTGTGTTTCTATTTATTTTGCCTTAGGAGATTAAACCAAGAAATTATTGCTACAGTTTATGAAAAAGAGTTTTCCCTCTATGTGCTCTTCTAGGAGTTTTATATTTTCATGTCTTAATTTATTTTTTAGAAATATTTTGAATTTTTATACAGTGTGAAGAATGTTGTAATCTTATCGTTTTAGATGCTACTGACCAGTTTTTCTAGCACTGCTTATTTGGAAAACTGCCTTTTATTCATTGTATATTCCTGTCTCTTTTGTCATGATTGCTTGACCATTGACCTGTGGGTTTATTTCTGGGTTCTCTATTTTAATCCATTAACTTCTGTATCAGTTTTTATGCCAGTACTGTGCTTCCTTGATTATTGTAACTTTGTAAGATAGCCTGAATTCTGAGAGAGTTACATTTCTCATTTTGTTCTCTCCCAGTATTGCATTGGCAATTCTTGGTCTTTTCTGCTTCCATAGAAATTATATGATTATTTGTTCTAGCTCTGTAAAAACCATCCTGGGTATTTTGATAGAGATTACTTTAAATTTGTAGATCACTTTGGGTACTATGATCATTTTAATATTTCTTCCAACCCAAAAGCACAGGATATTTTTTTCATTTCTTTATCTTTTTCTTTATCTTTCCAATCTCTTCAGTTTCTTTCATCAGTGTTTTATAGTTTCAGAATATAGGTCTTTCATATCCTTGGTAAAATATATCCCTCGGCATTTTAATGTGACTTTAAATGGGATTTTTAAACATTCTCTTTCTGATATTTTATTATTGTGTATAGAAATGCAGCAAATTTATGCATATTACTATTATTTTTTTAATTTTAATTTTTATTTTTCATTATGCATATTAATTTTATATTTTGTTATCTCCTGAAATTTTCTTAATTCTAAGAGTTTTTAGTTTTAGGTGAAGACTTTCTAGTTCTCTTTATAGAGTGTCATGTCATCTACAAATGGTGATAATTTTCTCTTCCCTTCCAATATGGATACTATATATATATATATATATATATATATATATATGTGCTATGGCTAGGACTTCATTAAATAGAAGCATTGCAAGTGGATTTTTCTGTCTTGTTCTGAAATCTAGTGGAGAGGTGTTAAACTTTTCACTGTTGAGTATTATGTTGGCTCTGGGTTTACTGTACTGTATCTGATGGCTCAGATGGTAAAGATCTTCCTGCAATGCAGAAAACACGAGTTTGATCCCTGGGTAAGGAAGATCCTCTGGAGAACGGAATGGCTATCTACTCCAGTATTCTTGCTTGGAAAATTCCATGGACAGAGAAACCTGGCAGTTTACAGTCATGGGGTAGCAAAGAGTGGGACAATGCTGAATGACTACACTTTCACTTTTGTGTGTGTGTTCATTATATTAAAGTATATTCCCTGTATTCCCACTTTGATAAGAGCTTTTTATCATGAAACTTGTCAAAATACTTTTCTGTTCCTATTGAGATTATCATGTGGTTTTTTTTATTTCCTTTCACTAATGTCATGTATCACATTGTTTAATCTATATATATTCAATCATCCTTTTTGCCATGAAGTTAATCCAACTTGATTATGGTATATAATCTTTTAAAGTATTGCTTGATTTGATATCCTAATATTTTGTTGAGAGTTTTTACATATATATTCACCAAAGATATTGACCTGTAATATTCTTTTTTGCAGTGTCTTTGTATGGTTTTGGTATCAGGGTAATAGTGGACTCATAAAATGAATTTGCTAGATTTTCCTCTGCTTAAATTTTTGGGAACAGTTTGAGAAGGATAGGTATAAATTTTTTCTTCATGTTCGGTAGTATTCCTCAAGGAAGCCATCCATCTCTGGCCATTTGTTTCCATGTGTGCTCAGTCACTCTGTGATGTGTGACTCCTTATGACCCTATGAACTGTAGCCATCTAGACTCCTCAGTCCGTGGGATTCTCTTGGCAAGAATACTGGAATAGATTGCCATTTCCTCTTGCAGGGGCCATTTGTTCACTGAGAGTTTTAAATTTACAGATTTGATTTCACTTTTAGAGATTTCTGCTTCTCCTTGACTCAGTCTTGACTGGCTATATGCTTCTAGAAATCTGTGCATTTCTTCTAGGTTGTTCAATTTATTGGCATATAACTTTATAATTTTCTCTTATGATTTTTGTAGTTCTGTGGTATCAGTTATTGTTTCTCCTGTTTCATTACTTATATTGTTTATTTGGGTACTCTCTTTTCTCTTCTTGGTGAGACTGACCAAAATACATATTTTGTGTGTCCTGCAGCTGATTATCTGTTCCTTCATTAGGTTGGGAAAGTTTTTAACCATATTTTATTCAAATACATTTTTGATTCCTTTCTTTCTCTCTCTCTTCCTTCTGGAAATCTTATAATGTGTATGGCACACTTTATATTATCTTACAGATCTCCTACATTGCATTCACTTTTAATTTATCTTTTTGTTTGCTGTTCTGATTAGATGATTCCCATTATTCTGTCATCCAACATGTATTCTGTGTCATTTAGTTGACTACTCATTGTTTCTAAGGGAGAAGGCAATGGCATCCCATTCTAGTACTCTTGCCTGGAAAATCCCATGGATGGAGGAGCCTAGTAGGCTGCAGTCCATGGGGTCGCTAAGAGTCGGACATGACTGAGCGACTTCACTTTCACTTTTCACTTTCATGCATTGGAGAAGGAAATGGCAACCCACTCCAGTATTTTTGCCTGGAGAATCCCAGGGACAGGGTAGCTTGGTGGGCTGCGGTCTATCGAGTTGTACAGAGTCAGACACGACTGAAGCGACATAGTAGCAGCAGCATTGTTTCTGAACTGCTTTTTATCTCAGATATTGAATTATCTATTGTTTATTGGGTCTTCTTTATAGTTTCTAATTCCATGTTAAAATGATTTATGTTTAATTTATCCAAAGAAAATATACAGATGGCCAAAAGGCATACAAAAAGATGCTTATTATTGTAATTAGTACAGAAATGCAAAGTAAAACTACGCTGCGGTATCACCTCACATTGGTGAAAATGTCTAGCCTTATAAATCTGTAACAGCTGCTTAAGAGGGTGTAGAGCAAAGGGAATTCTCCTACACTGTTGATGGAATGTAAACTGGTACAACCAGTATGGAGAATACAGGATGCTTGGGACTGATGCACGGGGATGAGCCAGAGAGATGGTGTGGGTCGGGAGGAGGAAGCGGGGGTTGGGATTGGGAGCTCATATACACTCGTGGCTGACTCATGTCAGTGTATAGCAAAACGAATACAGTATTGTAAAGCAAAACAAACTAAAAAAAAAAAAAATGTTAAAAAAATTAACAGTTCTTTTACTTTTCTAAACTTCAGTTGCCATGTTGGGAAAATAAAAAAAATCTAAATACATTTACTTAGTAAAATGGCATATGCTAATTTTGAATATAATACATGCAAAATATTTGTATGTGGTAGGTATTCTAAAAGTGAGTCTCCTATTTCCAGTAATTCCTAAAATGAAACATGTACATTTTCATAAACCACTGTTTTAGCTTTTAACTGAAAATTACTTCATTCTAGTTGTAGGGAGAATATTTTAAATCCCATTCCAGCACTTTGATTATCAAAGCAAAAACTGAGTTTTAAAGCNTATATAAAGAAATAGAGTTTTCAAATAATCTCTATTATATGAGTGCCCAGGTGTCACTCCTGGGCATTTATCTGAAAATACAAAAACTCTAATTCAAAAAGTCACCTGGACCCCAATGTTCATAGGAACACAATTTATAGTAGCCTCACCAACTCAATGGACATGAGTTTGGGTGAACTCCAGGGGTTGTTGATAGACAGGGAGGCCTGGTGTGCTGTGGTTCATGGGGTCACAAATAGTCAGACATGACTGAGTGACTGAACTGAACTGAACTAAGGCATAAACACAACCTAAATGTCCATCAAATGTTGAGTGGATACAGATGCCAAATATATAGTATGTATAATTGTATTATATACAATAAACTATTATTCAGCCATAAAAATGAAATAATGCCATTTTCAGCTACATGGATGGACCTAGAAATTATTGTACTGAGTAAAGTAAGGCAGAAAGAGAAAGGTTAATACCATATGCTATCACTTATATATGGAATCTAAAATATGACAATGAAAACTTACCTCAAAAACAGACACAAACTCACACACACATAGAAAATATTTTTGTGATTTCCAATGAGGAGGAGAATTTAAGGAAGCATTAGATTATGAGTTTGGGTCTAGCACATGCAAAGTGTTGCATATGTAGGATAGATAAACAGCATGGTCCTATTGTGCAGCACAAGGAACTGTATTCAATATCCTATAATACATTATTACAGAAAATCATTTTAAAATATGTGTTTAGATCAATTATCTCTCTTAATTCTGTTAGCATTTTTACTAGCTAAGTTTGAATTCATAGTCTGTACACTGATTATCTGTTTAATTATTTTTTCTCTTGCTTTTTCAATTGAAAGTATCTCCACTACCTTTTATTTTACTTTTCTCTGTATTTATCAACTTAGGTGAAGCAGTTACCTATTGTGATCTTGAAAGTGTATTTTTATGTGGGAATATCCTTATATTCCAAATTGGGAAAGGAGTATGTCAAGACTGTATATTGCCACCCTGCTTATTTAAATTATATGCAGAGTACATCATGCAAAATGCCAGCCTGGATGAAGCAGAAGCTGGAATCAAGATTACTGGGAGAAATATCAATAATCTCAGATATGCAGATGACACCACCCTTATGGCAAAAAGTGAAGAGGAACTAAAGAGTCTCATTGCTGAAAATGAAAGAGGAGAGTGAAGAAGCTGGATTAAAGCTCATCATTCAAAAATGAAGATCATGGCATCTGGCCCCATCACTTTTTGATAGACAGATGGGGAAACAATAGAAATAGTAACAGGCTTCATTTTCTTGGGCTCCAAAATCACTGCAGATGGTGATTGCAGCCATGAAATTAAAATGCTCCTTGAAAGAAAAGTTTTGACCAACCTAGACAGTATATTAAAAACAGAGACATTACTTTGCCAACAGGTGTCTGTCTAGTCAAAGCTATGGTTTTTCCAGTAGTCATGTATGATGTGAGAGTCTGATCATAAAGAAAGCTGAGCGCCAAAGAATTGACGCTTTTGAACTGTGGTGTTGGGGAATACTCTTGAGAGTCCCTTGGACAGCAAGTCCAGTCAAACCTAAAGGAAATCATTGTGAATATTCATTGGAAGGACTGATGCTGAAACTGAAGCTCCAATGCTTTGACCACCTTATAGGAAGAGCTGACTCATTAGAAAAGACCCTGGTTCTAGGAAAGATTGAGTGCAGGAGAAAAAGACGAAAACAGAGGTGATAGTGGCTAGCGTACCCTGAGAAAAGGTGTGACTGGCATCCACATCACCTTGATGGGAGTGTGTCTAGTGTTGAAGAAACTAGAGCCTGTGCAGTGTGTGAAGTGAGACTTGCTCTCTGCTCAGTGGCAGTCACAGTCTTGTCTCAGGTGGGTTCTGTGCCCATATTACTGGAGACGATCCCCTTAGGTTCAGGCTCAAGGTGACTCTGTTCCCTTTAAGTGTGTGCTTTTCATTCTTTGCACACTAGAACGTTTGCCCTAATGGAGGAGAGTGCTAACATAAGGTTTATATACTTACAGGTATGATGTAGATATCTGTGGCTCCTCTCAGACACAGTCTGAGGTTGCATCTATTTCCCTGTTGTCCTCTCAGACTTAGGGAAAAATTATAGTATGGAGCAGGTGGGGCTGGAGTATTTTCTTGACTGTAGCTGTGAGTCAAAGCTTTGTTTTCATGGGAATTGAAGAGACTGTACCACCCTCAAAAGTCTGGGCTTCTGAGACACTGTTTTGGTAATCATCAAAAATAGCCACCATCATCCCATCTAGAACCCTCAGGTCCCAGGGATAATCTCTGTATTTCTAGATTGAACTTATTCCTAGGAGCCAGCCTTTCTAGATACAGTGTGAAGCTGTAGTGTGGAATGAGTGAGATCTGAGTATTTACTCAGGTTGGTTTGAGGAGTGCAGTAGGGCTGTGGCTACTGGGGTGGACTTTTCTCTGTCCTGTTTGGTGGCAAATGAACAAGCACCCATGTATTCCTCCTCACCAGGCTTTCTTTATGCTCTAACATTCTCCAAACATCCACAGGATCTTTTTACTCTACTTAGGACCCCTTGGACTGGGAAATTCAGTCTGTGGCTTGACCTGCCCACTCTGCCCAGGTAATCTTTTTTCTCTTAGTCCCCTCCCAGGAGAAGGCAATGGCAACCCATTCCAGTACTCTGGTCTGGAAAATCCCATCCTGGTAGGCTGTAGTCCATGGGGTCACTAAGAGTTGGACATGACTGAGTGACTTCACTTTCACTTTTCACTTTCCTGCATTGGAGAAGGAAATGGCAACCCACTCCAGTGTTCTTGCCTGGAGAATCCCAGGGACAGGGGAGCCTGGTGGGCTGCCGTCTATGGGTTCACACAGGGTCAGACACGACTGAAGCAACTTAGCATCAGCAGCAGCAGTCCCTTCCCAGTGGCACAGTTCCAATAGATTTTTTTCCCTCTGTCCTACCAGATTATGAGGAAGTAGGAGTTTTTACAGGCTCGATTTTGTAGGAATTCTTCTGTCAGTTTCCAGTTAATTTTCCATGAGATTTTTTCCCACATATAGAGGAATTTTTTAATGTATTTGTGGGTTTGGAGGGAGCAATAAGCTCCAGATCCCCTTTCTTCTCCATCTTGATTTTCCTCCTTTTCCAGTTTTATTTTAAATTTTTTCTATGGATGCTATGCAGGCACTAAATATTTTAATATAGTCTATATTTACAATTAATCGCAATGTAATACATTTTTTGCTGATATTTATTCAAACAAAGAATACAAGCTGCATCCCTCTCTTCCTCTTTACTTTTCTTCCTACATGCCTCCACGACCATGGTTTATCTAAAAAAATTTTATCATGGTTCCTGTGGTTAGTGGTAAAGATCTTATATAAGCATATAAGATATATATATATCTAAGTGGTAAAGATCTTATATAAAGCATATAAGATTTACCAGATCTTCCTCCTACCTCTAAACAATGCACATGGTAAATATCTCAATTCACTTTTTACTTCATTCTCTCTAAACCTTCTCAGCTCACTCCAAGGAGGCCAGTTTTTGCTCCACACTTCTGTTTCAAGCTCCTGACTCTCCTTTCACCTTTAACACAGTATCCCTTCTAATTACCTAGCTTTTTCTCTTCTATTGTCAGCGACATCTTGAAAAGCAGTAGGAGTTCACTGCATTTCCTCAGCTTTCCTTCATTCTTAAGCCTCCTGAAGTTTTATCTCTCTCCCCAGCCACACAGGTGAACCTGTTCTTATGAAACTTTAATGATGGTCTCCATCCAATGGAACATTTTCAGTGTTTACAGCTTCTGGTTTCTCTGACACATTAGACTGTTGAACACTTTATGTGTTTTGGTATTTTCTGTTCTGTTGCCTTCACTATTTCCATGCCCTCCTGAGCATGTGGTTCCATACTTTTGACCACTTATTCTATATTGTATTCTGAAAGCTTCCTCCTCTTCCCACCCTGTAATTGTGATTCTTTCCATGTTTCTATCCTTAATTTATTTTCCTTCACATGTTCTCCTTGGGTTATTTTTTCCATTTTTATGATTAAGTGTGTTTTTTTTTTTTTTTTTTGAGTGTAGAGTTTTAAGACAGGTTTTTCTGCATGCAGATTGATATATATATCTTTCCATTTATCCTTTGCCTTTCACTTCTCTTCTTTACTCAGGTATTTGTAAGGCCTCCTCAGACAACCTTTTTGCATTTTTTTTCTTGGGGATGGTGTTGATCACTGACTCCTGTACAGTGTCAGGAACCCTCAGTCCGTAATTCTTCAGGCACTCTCTCTATCAGATTTAATCCCTTGAATCTATTTGTCACTTTCACTATATAATCATAAGGGATTTGATTTAGGTCATACCTGGATGGTCTAGTGGCTTTCCCTACTTTCTTCAATTTAGGTCTGAATTTTGCAATAAAGAGTTCATGATCTGAGCCACAGTCAGCCCTTGGTGATAAAAATTTATCCATTTTAATGATTTAAGTACCTAAAATTCTTGAAAGAAAAAATATCATGATGTCCCACTACCTACAGAATTGTCTTTCTTTCAGGCACATCACACATAATGAACCCTTATTATGTTCTGTGTACACACTTACACCAAGAAAGTTCACATATTTTTACTCATTATTTATTGTACATTATTACTTTTATTAAATCTTTACTACAGTCCTTCAAGAAAGGGTTAATTATTCCCATTGGTTTTCCTGGTGGCAGAGATAGTAAAGAATCTGCCTCAGTGCAGGAGACCTGGATTTGATCACTGGGTGGGGAAGATACCCTGGAGAAGGGAATGGCTACCAACTCCAGTATTCTTGTCTGGAAAATCCCATGAACAGAGNGGTCTGAATTTTGCAATAAAGAGTTCATGATCTGAGCCACAGTCAGCCCTTGGTGATAAAAATTTATCCATTTTAATGATTTAAGTACCTAAAATTCTTGAAAGAAAAAATATCATGATGTCCCACTACCTACAGAATTGTCTTTCTTTCAGGCACATCACACATAATGAACCCTTATTATGTTCTGTGTACACACTTACACCAAGAAAGTTCACATATTTTTACTCATTATTTATTGTACATTATTACTTTTATTAAATCTTTACTACAGTCCTTCAAGAAAGGGTTAATTATTCCCATTGGTTTTCCTGGTGGCAGAGATAGTAAAGAATCTGCCTCAGTGCAGGAGACCTGGATTTGATCACTGGGTGGGGAAGATACCCTGGAGAAGGGAATGGCTACCAACTCCAGTATTCTTGTCTGGAAAATCCCATGAACAGAGGACCTGGGTGATCCATGGGGTCGCAAAGAGTTAGACGCGATTGAATGACTAAGCACACATTCCCACTGTTATTAAAAAAAAAAAAAAAAAAAGCCAATCCCAAGGTCAAAGAATGCCAGTAAATTTCCTAGATATAACCTTGCTGATTAATGCGAAGACAAGATGGAGAAGTGAAGTTTTTATGATTCCATAGTTTATAACCTTTCCATTATCAATTTTACCTTCCTAGTTCCTATGCTCAAAGGGCTTATATTCTTGCTAAGTAGTTGGCATATATAAAGGTCTGATATTCAAAAGTCTAAATCATAAACTACCCCTTAACTGATCCCTGCATAATCACACTCATTTTAGCTTTCAAACTTTTTTAACCATGGAAGTAGTGAAAAGTTATTCAAAGTCTATCCAAACTTAAGTCACTTGTCCATCTTTATTATGAAGCTGTCTTTGGATCTTGCTATCAATATTGAGTGCTGCTTTCCAATTTTGACCCTTTACAAAATTTTTCGTTCAGTTCAAATTCTAGAATTCTCTATTTCGTTACTCCATAATTTCTTATTTTCCTTGGGGGAGATCTCAAGTAAAGTTAAGAGCTTGTGGTGGTTAAAGACTCGGGCTTTGCTGCTGTATGTATATATATCAGAAAGGTATTAGCAGAGAACTGCTACTCGCAAATATATTCTTAATTTTATTGAATTTAAAATTGAACTGAATGCTTTGTGATGTATATTAATGCTATATAATGGAGAGAAAGCTTAGTAATATAAAACTAATTGTGATATGCAAAGAAAGCAACAAATGATTGATTATACAAATTTGTAAGAGAAAGTATTTTTGCAGCTATTCCAAGCTCAGTAAATAAAAAAATAGCTTGCCAGATATGACTCCTACTTTTCTATAAAATGCATCATTTTCTACATGCATTTAAAAAGAAGGAGCAGGCTCCAGGAGTTGGTAATGGACAGGAACGCCTGGCATGCTGCAGTCGTTGGGATCGCAAAGGGTTGTATATGACTGAGTGACTGAACTGAACTAAACTAAACTAAACTGAAAGAAATAATTCTACAAATAGCAAAACACAAAGAAAATTAGTCCTCGCTCCTATCTATCGTTTATCTATCTAATCATCAATATCTGTCCATGTTTCAGTTCAGTTCAGTCGCTCAGTCGTGTCCGACTCTTTGCAACCCCAAGAACTGCAGCACGCCAGGCCTCCCTGTCCATCACCAACTCCCAGAGTGCACTCACACTCACGTCTATTGAGTAGGTGATGCCAACCAGCCATCTCATCGTCTGTCGTCC
>SJYA01008798.1:0-12619 GCA_006410615.1 Neotragus moschatus
ATTTCTCAAAAACATGCAATTACTGAATAGCATTGTCTAATTATTTGACTAAGTAAAAAGTGAAAAATATTTTATTAGCTACTAATGCACTTCTTCAAGAAAAAATTCTCACATAACACTACAAGAATACTATTTTTCTTTTATAAATAAAGACACTTAGACTGAAACATAAAATGCCATGTTTCTATCTTACCATAGGTCACGAAGCTAGAACCCAAGTCCTTCTCACTTAAACCAACTGCTCTCGAAAATATATTATTCAACCTTTCCTACTGAAAAGAAACATTTCAAAATGTCATGTCCTGGCTACTGGTATGCTATAAAATCCATTCAATAGCTACATTTTTAAACTCATTATATTTTCCTTTGGACTATCATCTTTTTATTACTGATTTTTAAGAAACGTGTAAATGTAAAGCAACAACTTTGTTTTACTACATTTTGATTTGCATTTGGATCTTATTCAACTTTGTGTAATAACTCAGTATATCTGTAGAATTCTTCAAAGTTTCCATAGGCTGGAAATCAATAGTTTTGACTTGAAAATTTGTGACTTCCGAATAAGTAAAATGATACTTGAGTTGACATAGTTTACAAAATGCATCTCTAAAGGCTCTCTTCCAACTAGGTCCTGTTTATTAGAATATTCCAAATTACAATTCATACATTAAACATTTTGCTTAATTTCTCTTCCACAATTTTCCTTCTATGAATAATAGAGTTCCTTACTGTCTTCCTAAATTTTTCCAGATAAGACATATTTTTTTCGTTTTGTTTAAAGTGCTTTCATACCCATACACATACACACACACACATTTTATGAGTAATATTTCATTTTGGAAAAAAAATTTCAAGGCATTCATCTTTAGATTTAAGAAAAATGATCTTCAAACACTTTTGAATATGACTGAAAAATAGGTAATTGATATATATATTGAACGCATAAAGATATCTGCATCATTACCAGATTAGGAGTTGCTTTGATGAAATGGTCCAAATGAAGTGAAAATGAAGGAAATTAAGGGTCTTAAAAGCAATTTCTAAGTAGAATTGTTTTCTCTCTATTGAATATCACCTTAAATTTATTGGAAAGCTTCCTGAAGTTGTTCAGCAGGCGTCCTATAAAATATCTCTTTAACCCCATTTTCCTTTCTTTTCTCTCAACTAAAAACAGCTTGAGGATACTTGTCCGGTTGGCTGTCATCTTGAGAGGGCCTTTTAGTAAACATGTTACAAGCAGGAACTCCTTGGCTCTGTAGGAGACAGCTGGCTCTTATTAACAAACTTTGCATTACAAATAGAGGCNTTTTCCTTTCTTTTCTCTCATCTAAAAACAGCTTGAGGATACTTGTCCGGTTGGCTGTCATCTTGAGAGGGCCTTTTAGTAAACATGTTCCAAGCAGGAACTCCCTGGCTCTGTAGGAGACAGCTGGCTCTTATTAACAAACTTTGCATTACAAATAGAGGCAGGCACATCACACATGGGGGCTTATGCTTCTATTTTTCTGCATTCCAGGCAGGTGTTCTTCCCACAGAGGCCAACTCTCGGGCACACTAATTTTAACTGTAGATGAATTATAGGAAACATGTGCTTTTCTTTTATAGAGTAGTAAGTGGCCTAGAAGCAGTTGCCCAACTTCAACCACAAATGTGAAACAACAGTCTCCCAGAGAAGAAATAACCACAGGACCAAATACTCCTGGGAAAGAAATAACAAATAGCTATTAAACTTTATGAAAAGATGCATAATATCATTGATAATAAAAGAAACAAAATTTTGTATTTTTTGTAAAGATTACTGGTAAAGGTATGTATGGATAAAAATGCACTTTGATGCAAAATTTCATGTTTATATATATACCTACATACATATATAAGCAATAGGCACATAATAAATACACAATACATGATATATATGTGTGCATATAAAACTTATTTGTAAAAACATATACATACCTCTATAACAACTCTATATGCGTATATAAAATTTGTCATCAAAACTTATATTTCTCCATTTTTACCCTTGTCAACAATCTTTCAAGAAACGAAAGCTGTTTTTCTGCTATTGGTTTTATTATGTACAGTTGACCTTTGAACAGTATAGGTTTGAACTGTGTGGGTCCACCTACACATGGGTTTTTTTCATAAATACAGTAGCACTACACTACCCACTATTGGTTGAGCCCTCAGATGTGGAACCACAGATACAGAGGAATCTTGAATATGGAGGGCAGACTATAATGTTATGCATGGATTCCCCTGCTTGAGGTTGGTATTTGTGGGACCCACCGTATAATTAAGGCACAGCAGTACAGCAGTACATGGATATCTGTATATCCTTGGGTCCAGATAGTCTATTTATCCTACAAAATTATCCTATGAAAATGACTGGACAAATACATAAAAATACATGTACAGAAATGTGTATTGCAACATCTATTTTAATAGTACAAGTAGCTTACATGTCAATCCACAGGGGATTAATTAAATAACTAAGGTGCATTTATTCATTGGGCTGCCAGGTAACTGTAAAAGAGGATAAGTATGTGTGTGTGTGTGTGTGTGTGTGTATGCGCACATGTGTGTGTGTGTGTGTGCGTTCAGTCACTTGGTCATGTCCGACTCTTTGTGACCTCACGGACTATAGCCCACCAGTCTCTGTCCATGGGATGTCCCAGGCAAGAATACTGGAGTGGGTTGCCATTTCCTTCTCCAGGGGATCTTCCCAACCCAGGGATCAGTCCTATGTCTTCTGCATCTCCTATACTGGCAGGTGGATTTTTTGCTGCTGCACCACCTAAGTCCCCTGTTATTCCACTTAGTGATACAATCTTTGACAATTCATTTAACCTCTTTGCACATCATTTCTCTCAACTTTAAATGAGGATAATAATTGTATCTAACACACTGATTATTACAAAGATAAAATGAGTTAATGTCAAGTGCTAACAAAGACATTTGGCATAGAGCTATTATAAATGTTGGATTTTTGTCACCTACTGCCAGGGTCCAGCCCTGGTAGATCCAGGATGATTCAAACAGTGAATGGTGTAGGTGAGGAAAACACTTATTTATTTAATTAGAAATATAAGATTAGATTAGGAAGAAATAGTGTAGTAGGAAAATTAAGTGGAGAAAAGAGGCTGAATAACTTGGTTTACGTGGAGAACTAATAAAACTTTGAGACAAGAAGTTTGCACCATCTACGTTAGGCCACCAGCGTCCTCTTGAATATCGGAGGGTGCCCCACCTTGGACTCCCTCTCACGTGGATCTTAGAAGCTGGAACAAGTAAGTAGACATGGCGAGCCTCCATGCCCAAGATAGGAATTCAGCGAGAAATTAGAGTAAAGAGGAGACACAGGGGAAACCAGTCCTTCTAATGACTGGACTGTCCTCTGTTGTTCAGAAGGCCTTTTATACTTTTGATTGTACATAGATATCAATGAGTAATACAAAATTATGCAGCGTTAGCAGCCCAGACTCTTATCAAAACCAGGCTTTTCTCTCTGCATACCTAGTTGTATACACAGGTCTTAGGTGACTTACATCATCTGGCCAAAAGGGCCAATTAACATTTTACAGCCCTTTTCTTAAGGGTTTGTTAACCAGAAGACTCATTTGTGTTGTTTTTCCCAAAGTCTAGTGCCACTCTCAGAAAACAGTAAATAAAGTTACAAACTTACATAGCAAAGATACAGCAATTAATACAAGTAAAAGGAGTACAGTGATTTATAACAAAAGAAAAGTAATTAACTCAAAATCTAGTGTTGCTAACATCAAAACTACTATATACCTTTTTCTACATCCTGATTACATTGATTAATATCCTCCCAGGTGTCTAAAAGAATATGGAGGCCTGGCAGCAATCATTGAGTCAACTGTGAAATCCTGTCACCAATATGATTTTTAGCTCTTTAGAAAAGTCTCTGTATCTTTAAGATGCTTTAAGCTTTGTGCCTTTTGCAGCTGGGGGGCTGTAAGCAATTCACAAGCTGTAAAAGGTCCAGAGGAACCTGTTAGGCAAGTTAGAGAGCTATCAGAGGGGGCTGAGCTGAAACACTCCTTTCAAATGCAGAAGACTGAAGCCCTGAATTAGCTTTTTCCAGAGAGTGTCGGAAGAGTGGAAAAGTACAATACAATAAGGCAGGCAAATTCTTATTTTGGGGGTACATGCTCAGGAAATACCAGGGGGAAACCCTGAGGCCTGACTTGCCTTGCCCATCAGGCCTGTCCGCATGACCCTTTCATGGGTGGGATTCCTTGTGCTGGCTCCCGGCAACCTACAGTACATTTTGAAATGGGCTTCCCAAGTGCAGCTAGTGGTAAAGAACCTGCTTGCCAATGCAGGAGACATAAGAGATGTTGGTTCAGTCCCTGGGTTGGGAAGATGCCCTGGAGGAGGGCACAACAACCCACTCCAGTATTCTTGCTTGGAGAATCCCATAGACAGAGGAGCCTGGAGGGCTACAGTCCATAGAGTCGCAGAATCAAACATGACTGAAGCGACTTAGCATGCAGGCACACACACGTTGAAATAGAACTGCATTGCATAATTATGTGAATAAATCAGATTATAGGATAGTCTGTAATGTGTGTATATATGTACTTAATTATATGCATATTTAATGCATTTATATATATACATATATAAGTCTATGTGTCTCAATATTTGATCATGTGCATAAACTATGTACAACTGAGCAGTGATGATCTCTAGGGTGATTTAAGGAACAACTTCATTTTATTCTTTACACATGTCTTTAGTTTAGACATTTCTATATATGTTATAGGGCTTCCCAGGTGGCTCAGTATTAAAGAATCCTCCTGCCAATGCAGGAGATGCAGGTTCAATCCCTGGGTTGGGAAGATCCCATGGAGAAGAAAATGGCAATCCACTTCAATATTCTTGCCCAGGAAATCTCATGGATAGAGGAGCCTGGAGGGCTACAGTCCATGGGGTTGCAAAATAGTTAAACACGACTTAGTGACTAAAAAACAACAAAAGCAATATATATTTAATAATACCTATGCATTACTTTTAAAAATAGAACAAGATTACTTTGATTATAAGAATGATCTGAAAAAGCAAAAACACTTGCAAATAAAGGAGAAAATTTAGTTATATATGAAAATTTGGCCCAATAATTACTAGTAATTTAACAGAAAATAATTGGGATCAGATACTATTCTATAGATGCAAGTATTAAAATCAGATGAAAAATCTTTTGATTTTTGTATACTTTATCAATTTCCATCACATCTTCTTAAGAGAGGTCAGAGTTAAATATTTCTATGCACATTAGTTTCCTACAGCTACACTTACTTCTGAGCAATCTTTGTGGTTTTTCTGTGGCATTTTTTCTTAAAATTTCATTATTTACATTTGTTTGTCTTGGTTTATTATAAGGTTTTAATACTTGAGAACTTATTTTTTAACTATGCCAATATTCTAGTATTTAAATTACAACTTAGCATACACAATTTGAAATAGAACTGCATTGCATAATTATGCAAATAAGTCAGATTACAAGATAGTCTGTAATATGTGTATGCTGCTAAATCACTTCAGTCGTGTCCGACTCTGTGTGACCCCATAGACGGCAGCAGCCCACCAGGCTCCCCTGTCCCTGCGATTCTCCAGGCAAGAACACTGGAGTGGGTTGCCATTTCCTTCTCCAAGTAATATGTGTATATGTGTATTTATACCTATATCTATGAGTTGATTACATTAATAACATTCATCCCCAGCACCTAACCATCCCTTACAGACTTTCTGTTGTCAGAATGGTAACTATAGCACTGTGGACTCCTGGGAACTAAATGTATTTACCAGCTGCTGCCCATACTCTTCTGGTATTGCTGTAAATTATTTTACTGAAGATAAAGGATAAAATAGGAGAAGTGGGGAGAAATTTAAAAAAAAATTCCAGATAGAAATGAATCACAGTTGATCAAAATTCCAAAAACAGGAATTAACTCTCAGTGACCGTGAAAGATATAAGAGCATTTCTATTTCACATTAGAAGGACTAGTCATTTCCTTGTGCTTTAAAAGCTATATACCTTGAAAGCTTTTAATGTTACAGTTATATATCCACAATCTTGTTTCCTGTTGACATCTAAAAGCTTGCCAGACTGATCCAGTTGTACATCTTGATGATGGGCCATTTAAGTGTTTTTATTTCCTACTATTTTTTTATGTTTCTGATTTATTATGGTTATTAATTTCTAGTTAACATTATCATGGCAGAAACACTATTCTGTATTAGTTCAATCCTTTGAAATTTCTTGAGGCTTGTTTTATGAACCCAACATATTGTCCTTCTTGGTGAATGCTGTATGTCTGCTTACAAAAAGAGTGTATATCTATAACTGTTTGGTATAATTCCATAAGTATCAATCAGAACAACTAAGTTGATAATTCTTTTCATGTCTTCTATCATAATACTGATTTTTTGTCTACTTGCCCTTTCAACTACTGAGAAAAGTTTCTTAAAATATCCAACCATATGTGAATTCTGTCTATTTCTTCCTATAATGTTTAGCTTGTGCTTCATATACTTGAAAGTTTGTCTTTATGTAATTATAAATTTAAGTTTGCTAGGTCTTCTTAAAACTCAACATTCAGAAAACTAAGGGCATCTGATCCCATCACTTTATGGCTAATAGATGGGTAAAATGTGGAAATAGAGTCAGATTTCATTTTCATGGGCTACAAAGTCAATGTGGATGGTGACTGCAGCCACAAAATTAAACAATTGTTCCTTGGAAAAATAGCTATGACAAACCTAGATAGCATATTAAAAAACAGAGATGTTGCTTTGCCAACAAAGGTCCATCTAGTCAAAGCTATGTTTTTTTTTCTAGTAGTCATATATAGATGTGAGAGTTGGACCATAAGGAAAGCCGAGCACTGAAGAATTGACCCTTCCAAACTGTGGTGCTGGGGAACACTCTTGAGAGTCCCTTGGATAGCAAGGAGATCAAACCAGTCAATCATAAAGGAAATCAACCCTGAATATTCATTGAAAGGGATGGTACTGAAGCTGAAGGTCTGATACTTTGGCCACCTGATATGAAGAGATGACTCAGTGGAGAAGACCCTGGTGCTGGGAAGGATTGAGGGCAGGAGGAGAAGGGGACAACAGAGGATGAGATGGTTGGATGGCATCACTGACTCAATGGACATGAGTTTGAACAAACTCAGGGACATAGTGATAGTGAAGGACAGAGAAGCCTGGTGTGCTACATTTCATGGGGTTACAAAGAGTTGGACATGACTTAGTGACTGAATAACAACAACAAAGTTATTCTTAANGGTGAGTAGGAAATGAGAGAAGCCACCGGAATGAGAAGCCCCACCCCGATCCCCGCACTGCGAATAGAGAAAGCACGGGGCAGCAACGGAAGTCCCAGCACAGCCAAAAATAAATAAATAAATCAGTCCAGTTCAGTCGCTCAGTTGTGTCTGATTCTTTGTGACCCCATGGACTGCGGCACACCAGGCTTCCCTGTCCATCACCAACTCCCGGAGCTTGCTCAAACTCATGTCCATCGAGTCAGTGATGCCATCCACCCATCTCATCCTCTGCTGTCCCCTTCTCCTCCCACCTCCAATCTTTCCCAGCATCAGGGTCTTTTCAAATGAGTCAGCTCTTCGCATCAGGTGGCCAAAGTACTGGAGCTTCAGCTTCAATATCAGTCCTTCCAGTGAATATTCAGGACTGATCTCCTTTAGGATGGACTGGTTGGATCTCCTTGCAGTCCAAGGGACTCTCAAGAGTCTTCTCCAGCACCACAGTTCAAAAGCATCAATTCTTCAGTGCTCAGCCTTCTTCACAGTCCAACTCTCACATCCATACACGACTACTGGAAATAGGAGAGCTTTGACTAGATGGATCTTTGTCATCAAAGAGATGTCTCTGCTTTTTAATATGCTCTCTAGGTTGGTTATTGCTTTTCTTCCAAGGAGCAAACGTCTTTTAATTTCATGGCTGCAGTCACCATCTGCAGTGGTTTTGGAGACCAAGAAAATGAAGTCTGTCACTATTTCCATTGTTTCCCCATCTAGAATTACTAGAAGTTGCTGAGCCTACCCAGAGTGGGTGTCAGCAATGGCTCTGATTCTCTTTCTCAATGATTATGTGAGATTACTTACCCATTAAAGAAAAAACAGAAGAAAGTGTGTTCAGGCAGATGGGAAGTAGGGGTGGGGTGGGATGGGGGTGGCAGGTCCTTCCCCTCCCAGTTTGGGAAGTTCTGCCAAGTCAAGGTGGAGCCGCACCAGGACAAGAGGACTGTAGAACAGGCTCCCTCTAGTAGCCACTTTAAGAATAGACTGAAGCCTGGCAAAAAGAGGAGAGGCCAGTCAGGAGTTGACTTCAGCAAGCCAAGAGACAGAGGATGGACTGATGACATAAAATGTATATTTGAAGGTAAGACAAGGCAACTTAAGCATAAAATTCTCTGTGTGTTTGTTTGGGCCTTGCCTCTCCCCCTTTTGTGAACATCTGTGTTATACATTAACCAGATTCCCTCATAGGAGGGAATTCCTGGTGAACAGTTAAAAGAAATTTTTTTTTTCTTTCTTTCTTCTGACACTAGCGACATAACCTTTTTTTGGTTTGGCCACACGGCCTATGGGATCCCTGACCAGAGCTCCAACTCATGCCTTCTGCAGTGGAAGTGCAGTGTCTTAACCACCAGATGGCCAAGGAAGTTGCACAATGTAACTTAAAAAAAAAAAAATATATATATATATATATATATATTCTTATTTATTTGGTTGTGCTAAGTTTTTGTTGTGGCATGTGGGATCTAGTTCCCTGACCAGGAATTGAACCTAGGCCCCCCTGCATTTGAAGCATAAAGTCCCAGTCACTGGACTATCAGGGAAGTCCCCACAGTTATTTCTTAAACATCAGTCCACAACCTTTCTGGCACCAGGGGCAAGTGGTTGTTTCTTTAAATTGTTTTGCCCACGTTGCACAGCATATGGGATCTTAATTCTCCAGCCAAGGGTTGAACCTGGGCCCCCTGCATTGGGAGCACAGAGTCCTAGCCGCTGTACTACCAGGGAAGTCCACCAGGGACAAGTTTTGTGGGAAACTATTTTTCCATGGAATGGGGCGCAGGGGATGGTTGCGGGATGATTCAAGCACAGCACATTTATTGTGCACTTTATTTCTATTATTATTACATCAGCTCCACCTCAGATCACCAAGCATTAGATCCTGGAGCCTGGGGACTCCTGTCTTAAAGGGCCAGCGTTGTTTCCCAACTCTGTAGGATTCTTAGGGACTTGCTGCTTGCCTTGTACATGCGCTGGCCTGGACCCTGCAACATTAGTGACGTTTATGTAAAATGCCTGTATGTCACTTTGATGTACGGTCATTTGTCTCAAAAATGTGTATGACGGTGCCTTCAACTTCTAACAGGTGCAACAGTTCTCAGAGATTCTGAAAGCCTGTCTTCTGGGTTATAACCTTCAGTTTGACTTGAATAAAAGTTTCCACTTGCTCTTGATTGTTAATGGAATTTTAGTTGACAGGACTGAGGGTCCTGGCAGTGGAAGGGTGAAAAGTAGTTTGATCCTGGATCCAACTGAAAGAAGAGAACAGATAATGACCAGGCTGCTGCACTGGCCCCTTTCTTGTGCGATACAATCCTTTTGTTTTGCTTTCCATACTCTTCCTCTCCCTCATCTTATATGGGGTGGTCACTCACTCCACGTGAGTTGGGAAATGGAGGTGGGGAGTTCCCAAGAATCTCCTCCGACTCACAAGAAAGGTGACAGCCTTTCTTTTCCTTCTTTTTTAAAGGCCATTTATTTGGCTGACCAGGTCCTGGTCGAGTCTCGTGAAGATCTCCAGTCTTCACTGAGGTGCATGGGATCTTCAGTTGCAGCCTGAGAACTCTTGGTTGAAGCATGTGGGACCTGGGGGAGCCCTTTCTTCCTACTCAGTACACAGCCTTGCCAACAGCCAATTTTTAAACCAGGAGCCTTAGAACATTAAAACTCCAGCTTCACACTCAGTCCTCACATTCAGTCTCTTAAATGATGTACTTTGTAATGATGTAATGATGTACATTTACTTTGTAAATGATGTACTTTGTAAAATAATCAACGCTCTCTCTCTTCCCACTGAAATGATCTTCGTTTCAGCCCCTGCAACTTTGCTGGACTAGGAACCTCTCCTGCTGGCTCCTGGGGCAACCCTCCGACTCACAAGCCCCAGACTAGCACAGGAGGAAAGAATATTAACCTTGTTCTCTGGCTTGCTCCCGATCCACAAGCTCTGGAAAATTAGCAAGTGGTACCAAAGGGGCTTCCCTGATGGTTCAGTGGGTAGCACACCTGCCAATGCTGGGGACACCAGTTTGCTTCCTGGTCCGGGAAGATCGCACGCGCCGTGGAGCGACTAAGCCCGTGTGCTGCAGCTACTGTGGTCTGCGGGGCACAAGAGAAGCCGCCACGGTGAGAAGCCAGGGCGTCGCAATAAAGACCCAGCACAGCCAAAAATGAGTGCATTTTTTAAAAAAGTCTCTATTACACTCACTTAGAACAAAACCTGATCAGTACTCACGGAGGCAACACAGGTACTAAAATTGGAAGGATTACGGAGACGGGTAGCATGGCCCCTGAGTAAGGACTACAGGCGTGTTTATGAAATATTCTATATTAAAAAAAGAAAACTTGATCAGAACGTGAGACTAAGCTTTATACCTCCAATTAGTGTGTGTGTTGTTACACTTCACTGCAGAAATATTAGTTAGTTTAACTATAGAAAGCTGGAGCTGGATGAAAATTCCAAAGATTTCATCAACAGGCATGTTTTATCCAATCATGTCTTTGAATGCATCACTGCCCCAGGCCCTATAACAGGGAGGAGCTTTGGGAGGGCAGGCCAGAGGAACCCAGTCCAGAGAGCAAGGCACACGGTGAAGAGTCCTCAGCTGTCAGCTCAGGATCACCCAGCTTGAGGTTCAGTCTTCCGGAGGAGGTGAGTTTCCTGGACAAAGGGAGAACTTTAAACTTTGTACTCCCAAAGCTCAGTGCAGTCATATGTGGGGAAAATTCATAGGTACCGGCTTTTCCAAGCTTTCGGGTACAGGCACTCAGGCGTGTACAACTCTTCGTGACCCCGTGGACTGTAGCCAGGCTCTCCTGACCGTGGGATTCTCCAGGCAGGAATACGGGAGTGGGCTGCCATTTCCTCCTCCAGCGGATCTTCCTCACCCAGGGATGGAACCTGCGTTGCCTGTGGTTCCTGCATTGGCCAGCGGATTCTTTACCACTGAGCCACATGGGAAGCCCGCTTTTCCAAGCTTAGAGGTTTTTTTTGTTTTTTTTTTGACAACTTCTCTGGCCCTAGAGGTTTGATGTTATGAGCCCTGTTTGAACACCTAGCCTGACTGAAGGCACTTCTTTCTTTCTTTTCCTTCCCTTCCCCGCTCTGGCACTCTTTGCTGCATGCAGGATCTTACTTCCCGGAGCAGGAGCAGGGATTGATCCTGTGTCCCCTTCATTGCAAGGCAGATTCGTAACTGGCCCACCAGAGAAGTCTCAAATTCCCAGGGTCTTAACCTCAGTACCCCCACAGTGTCCCTGTGGTATTGAGTGCATGTCTGCAAGTGTGACCAGATGGTCCGTGTGTGCCTGGGGTTGTCGTGAAAGAACTTATGGGGCAGCCCAGATGGAGAAACCATGAGATCTACATAAAAATAAAAGGCCAGTGTACTTGGATATGGAGAACCACCCAGAGCACCTAAGATGTGGGTCGGGGGGAATGCGTGCTCTAGCTAGGCCCTGTGCTGCTAGGAAGGATTTGATATTTTTCCCTGAGGGAAAAGAATGCTAAAACGGGGTGTCCTTAGAAGTTTAGCATTATATAGGGCCATCTGCCAGTATGTAATAAATGCATTAAGAAAAGGAAAGAATGTATTAAATTTTCTCCTATGGGGTCCTTCTGGATTTATCTTTGCTTTTTTCTTGATGAGATCAAGGCAGTTGATCTGATCAGACTGCTTGATGAGGTTGACACCAAATGTGAAATAGCATCACCTAGCGGAAACCAGGGCTTCCCAGGTGGCATTAGCGGCAAAGAATCTGCCTGCCAAAGCAGGAGATGTAAGAGACTTGATCCCTGGGTGGGGAAGATGCCCTGGAGGAGGAAATGGCAACCCATTCCATTATTCTCACCTGGAAAATCCCATGGACAGAGGAGCCTATCAGGCTACAATCAATGGGGTCAAAAAAGTTGGACACGAAACGGCTTAGCATGCAGGTATGCAACAGAAGACAACTTGTTTTCTGTGTGCCCATCATACTCCCACCAAGCCCTTTAGTTTTATGGCATAAAATTGAAAAAAAAATCTATATATGAATCCTTGAACTACTAACGATATAGAAAATTGAAAAGGACACAAAAACAGGCAAATTATATACAAGATGGACTTAATCATTTTTTAGTGAGATATAATTGACATATGACATTATATTAGTTTCAAATGGGGAATTCCCTGGAAGTCCAGTGGTTAGGACTCCCCGCTTTTACTTCCAAGGGCCCCGCAGTGCAAAAAAAAAAAAAAAAAAAAAAAAAAAAGCAAAACATCAAA
>SJYA01008799.1:0-15908 GCA_006410615.1 Neotragus moschatus
AACATCACTCACTATCAGAGAAATGCAAATCAAAACCACAATGAGGTACCATTTCATGCCAGTCACAATGGCTGTGAGAGATAATGTTTAAAATAACAATGTTAGACATATTAGTTTTTATAATGGAGAAAACAAGTTAAAAGCATCTACCCATTGGACAGGTGAGGCAATGGTTGCTTACTTTCATCTAAGTATGCTGATGTCTAGGTGCTTTTTAAAAAATATGTTCTTTTGATAACAATACAGAATTTAAAATAAGTAAATGTACTTAAATCAAAATCTTGCTGTCATTTGCAGCAACATGGATGGACCTAGAGATTGTCAGTGATGTATGCCAGACAAAGACAAACATCACATGATATCACTTATATGTGGAACTTAAAAATTGATACAAATGAACTTGTTTATAAACAGAAATAGACTCACAGATGTAGAAAACAAACTTATGATTATCAAAAGAGAAAGTGGGGGAGGAACAAACTAGGAGTTTGGGATTAACAGGTACACAGCACTATATATAAAACAGAAACAACATGGACCTAGGGAACAGAATAGAGAACTATATTCAGTATCTTGTAATAACCTATAATGGAAAAGAATCTGAAAGAGAATATATAAATATATATATACATACACACACATATAGGTATAGCTGAATCACTTTGCTATACACCTGAAACTAACACAGCATTGTAAATAAACCATACATCAATTAAAAAAAAGTTTTCAATGTCAATGGGGAAAAATTGGTATGACTTTAAATTATTTTTCTTGCCTATTGAACTACATAGCTCTACTAGTGTAATACTGAATAAAAAATGTGGAAAACATCTTTCATCTTTATCTGCCTGTTGAATAATAACTTCCTGCCTGTTAACATGGTCAAATGGAGCCAATCCCCTAAACATACCCCCTCTCAAGCCTGAATCCTACTGATTTATCACCATCAGATATCCCTTTCTTTTAACTCCACATTGGTGAAAAAGAGAAGTTAGTCCATTTTAATTGTCTCTCCTTCCTGTTTTAGTTACTCCTCAACTCACTATAATACTTTCTATCCACCACTTCAGTAATTCTTCTTTGGAAAATAATGTAAGGAGTTTTCTAATCACCAGACAATGGTCTCTTTCCAGTTGCAGACATAAATATAAAATGACATAAAAATAAAAAAATATAAAATTTTTATAAATTTAAAAATGTTTAATTAGTCTTGTTTGAGATGAAAAGAAATTTTAGGTCATAATGTTATGTATTGAGAAATAAACAGAGGAAGTAATCCTGCCACACATATTTTGAAAACTATAAGTGTTGTGCTAATACTTTGTCCATTGTTTATCAACAGAATGTTAAGGGCTGGAGAATACTTGCATTCTGGTAACCACATGAGAAAAAATGCAAAAAAAGCCACTGTTGGAATACTGGTCAAATGAAACAAATTTTTTATTTAAATTCTTATCATAAATTAAAATCCTTTCTCTCAGAAGTTTACAGAAGTTTTCTAGAATAGTAATTCACAACCATGAAAATGTTTGATCTCAACTGGAGGTGCTTGCAATATATGTGTTATAGAATGTTTTATGTGCTCAGTCTGTAAAATATTTTTGTTAATGAAAATCTGTTGACTTCAGTTTTTAAATTAACTTCACAGTTTTGTATTAATTAACCTACAAATATAATACCATGTATTTTATCTTGTTAGGAAACAATTTGAGACAAGTCTATTCCTTGCAAACTTCTTAAAACAAGGAATACTCTTACAGATTCCAATCAAAACACATTCAGAAAACTTTTTCCCCATGTAGTCCAACCTTTTCTCTTGCTTTCTGAAACTACATTTCCCAGCTTCTGTTCTGTTCTTTCTAGTCCCTGAATCTATCTAGCTGTCTGCTTTTGCTCTTTCTAGCCCTCAAAAGGTGACAATGTCCTAAATTCTCATTTCACATAATCTCTGTAGGTAAGTAATTCAATTTTACACACTCCTTGGATGAAGCCCAAGTCTAAATCTTGAAAGAAGATCTCTTTCCCAAGCTCCAGATCATTATTTTAATTGTAGGAGTATATTTACTTTTACCAAATGCCAAGAAAAACACAAATCCCAATTCCAATCTATTCTTCTTCCTGCCTTTTCTATGTGGAAACTTCTGAAATATCTCTTATCTCTTTCCTTGTTGAATAAATTCAGCTGATCACCATGTTCCTATGGACTCTGTATCTGAATCAATCAGTAAGTATGCCCCCTCCTTTCTTCTCCACAGTTTCATCCACATAACAGACCTTTCCCTGCTGTTGTCTAGCTTAACTGCTCTGTCTGATGCTGGTTCTCTGTCCTGCAAGACATCCTTATCAGACATCTTCTAAAAATAAAGATCTGAACGAGCACTCAATTGCTTACACTTTTCTTATAGCCTACAGAATAGAGTTTACATTTTAATAGGAAAGAAAAAGCAAAAGGGTTAGTCACTAAGTCATGTCTGACTCTTTTGCAGCCTTACAGACTATATAGCCTGCCAGGCTCCTCTACCCATGGAATTCTCCAGGCAAGAATACTGGAGTGGGTAGCCATTAGCTTTTCCAGGGTATCTTCCTGACCCAGGGATTGAACCCCAATCTCCTGCATTATATGCACAGTCTTTACCATCTGAGCCATCAAGGAAACCCAGTTTCCAGTATACGGAATGCAAACTCCTCCAAGGCTATCCTGTGACCTACCAGCCTCTTTTTTAATTGTTTTGTTTTTCAGATCATTGGGTGAGTTTCCCCATAAGTTTTATCTGACATAATCGACATACAGTACTGTACAAGCTTACAGTGTATAGCATAAGTAAGGACTTGACTTACATATAGTCTGAACAAATTTTCCTTGTGATGAGAACACTTAGAATCTGCTCTCTTAACAATTCTCATGTATACCATACAACAGTGTTAGCTGCAGTTATCATGCTGTACATTTCACCCCTCTCTCTCTTTGTAGTCGCTAAGTCATGTCCGACTCTTGCGACCCCATGGATTGTAACCTGCCAGGCTCCTCTGTCCGTGGGATTCTTCAGGCAAGAGTGCTGGAGTGGGTTGCCATTTCCTTTTCCAGGGGATCTTCCCGACCCAGAGATGGAACCTGGGTCTCCTGCACTGCAGGCAGATTCTTTACTGACTGAGCTACAAGGGAAGCCCCACATTACATCCCTAGTACCTATCCTATTGGAAGTTTGTATGTTTTGATTGGTGGTGGTGGTTTAGTTACTAAGTCGTGTCCAACTCTTTGTGATCCCATGGACTGCAGCTTACCAGGCTCCTCTATCCATGGGATTTTCCAGGCAAGAGTACTGGAGTGGGGTGCCATTGCCTTCTCCAAAGATTCAAGGGATTAGAACTTGTAAACAGTGTGCCTAAAGAACTATGGATGAAGGCCCATAATGTGTACAGGAGGCAGTGAACACAATCATCTCAAAGAAAAAGAAAAACAAGAAGCCAAAGTGGTTATCTGAGGAGGGCTTACAAATAGCAAAAAGCAAAAAACAAGGGAGAAAAGGAAAGATATATCCAACTAAACGCAGTTCCAAAGAACAACATTGAGAGAAAATAAGGCCTTCTTCAATGAACAGTGTATAAAACTAGAAGAAAACAGACGGGGAAAGATTATAGATCTCTTCAGGAAAACTGGAAATATCAAGGGGACATTTTGCTCAAAGTTGAGCACAATAAAGGACAGAAACACTAAGATCTAGTAGACACTGAAGAGATCAAGAAGAGATGGGAAGAATACATGGAAGAACTGTACAAAAAGATCCAAATGAACCAGATTACTACAATGCTGTAGTCAGCCACCCAGAGCCAAACATTCTGAAAAGCAAAGTCAAGAGGGCCTGAGGAAGCACTGCTGTTAATAAAGCTAGTGGATGTGACGGAATTCCAGTAGAACCTTTCAAAACCCTAAAGATGATGCCATCAAGGTGTTGCATTCAATATGTTAGCAAATCTGGAAGACCCAGCAGTGGCTACAGCACTGGAAAAGGTCAATCTTCATCCCAATTGCCAAGAACAGTAGTATTAAAGAGTGTGCTAAGCATCAGATAAGTTGCACTCATCTCCCATGCTAGTAAGGTCATGCTTAAAATCTTGCAATCTAAGCTTCAGCATGACGTGAACCAAGAACTTCCGGATGTTCAAGCTGGGTTTAGGAAAGGAAGAGGAACCAGAGCTCAAATTGCCAACATCATTGGATCACAGATAAAGCTAGGGAATTCCAGAAAAATATCTACCTCTCTCTCATCAACTATACCAAAGCCGGTCAAGAAGCAACAGTTAGAACCCTGTATGGAAAAACTGATTGGTTCAAGATTGAGAAAGGAGCACAACAGGGCTGTCTGCTGTCACTCTGTTTGTTTAACCTATACACTGAGCACCTCATGAGACAGGCTGGGCTGGATGAGTTATAAGCTGGAATCAAGACAGGCAGGAGAAACATCAACAACCTCAGATATGCAGATGGTACCACTCTAATGACAGAAAGCAAAGAGGAACTAAAGAGCCTCTTGATGAGGGTGAAGAAGAAGAGTGAAAGAGCTGGCATAAAACTAAATATTAAAAACATTTAAATATTACAAAACATATTAAGATTATGGCATCTGGCCCCATTATGTAGGGGCCAGATAATAAGGAGGGGAAAAGGTGGAAGTAGTGATTTCTTCTTCGTGGGCTCTAAAATCACTGCGGATGATGACTGTAGCCATGCAATCAGAAGATATTTGCTTATTGGCAGGAAAGCTATGATAAACCTAGACAGTGTGATGAAAGGCAGACATTACTCTGCTGATGATAAGGCCATATTTTCAAGGCTATGGTCTTCCCAGTGATCGTGTACAGTTGTAAGAGCTGGACCATAAAGAAGACGGAGCACTGAAGAATTGATGCCTTCTAACTGTGGTGCTGGGGAAGATTCCTGAGAGTCCCTTGGACAGCAAGAAGACCCAGCCAGTCAATCTTAAGGGAAATCAACCCTGAATACTCCTTGGAAGGACCAAAGCTGAAACTTGCTAAAGGTGAAACTTCAGTATTTTGGTCATCTGATGCATATAGCTGACTCATTGGAAAAGTTCCTGATGCTGGGAAGGATTGAGGGCAGAAGGAGAAGAGGGTATCAGAGGATGAGATGGTTGGATGGCATCACTGATGCAATGCAGGTGAACTTGGGCAAACTTTGGAAGATGGTGGGGGACAGAGAGGCCTGGCCTGCTACAGTCTATGGGGTCACAAAGAGCTGGACAAGACTGGGTGACTAAACAACAACCCACAAGTTTTTTGTTGCTCATTTTTATTTATTTAAAGTCCCTCAAAAGACTCAGTAATCTTGGCCCTAAAGTATTATAAGACTTACATGAATATCAATTACCAACTTAGGCAGAGATAAGACTCTTCACATCTTTTGAACTATAGTGTTGGAGAGTCCCTTGGACTGCAAGGAGATCCAACCAGTCCATTCTAAAGGAAATCAGTCATGAATGTTCATTGGAAGGACTGATACTGAAGCTGAAACTTCAATATTTTGGCCACCAAATGTGAAGAACTGACTTATTTGAAAAGACTCTTATGCTGGGAAAGATTGGAGGCAGGAGGAGAAGGGGATGACAGAGCATGAGATGTTTGGATGGTATCACTGACATGATGGACATGAGTTTGAATAGGCTCTGGAAGTTGGTGATGGACAGGGAAGCCTGGCACGCTGCAGTCCATGGGGTCACAAATAATCCAACGTGACTGAGCGACTGAACTAAACTGAAGTCTCTTCACATCAGTTATAAGTCAAGCAAAGAAAAGCAGTGATTGAAATTCCATCTTTTCATGCTCACACCTTGACATGTATAATTTCACAATTGCAAGCTAGAATTTATTTTCTATGATTATTTTAAGTTTCAAAAGTATGTTTTTTTTTTTCCCCTGTATTGTTTCAGTAACTATACAGGTACTCTAAAGATTCATTCACATGATACAGCAGAAAGCTCTACTAGGACCACTCATATAGGCAAGAGTATCAGTTCCATATTTACTAGCTGCCTATTCCTGGCAAACAACTTTACCTCTGTGAATTTGATTTCTTCGCTTTGTAGATCTTAAGTCTGTTACAGGAATTCAACATGTAAGGAAGGTGCTCCACAAATGACACCTATTGTGATTATTATTATGCTTCCTTCTATGAGTTACTAGGGCACTTGATTTTCAAGTTCCTGGAAAATAAGAACTATTTCATGTGTCTTTCTATCCCCAGTCTCATGCTTGGTAATTCATTTTTAAAATTAAGAAATGTCAGAGAGAACCTTAAGATCTATTTTATAATTTGTCATCACCTGTCCACTGAGTTTTCTTATATGTGGCTTAATGTGAGAACTAGAAATTATTTAGTTTTTGTTTCATACATTTATATTGAGTAGAATCATAACCGACAATATCTTTCCCCCCTTCATTTTAGATTGTAAAACAGAGGGCTAGATATTGGGAATATCTTCCTCAATCAGACAAAATAGCAGAATTCAAGAGTTAAAAAGAAAAGTTAAAAAAGTAAAAGTTAAAAAAATTTCGACATGTCCAAAACATTTACTAAAGGTATAGCAGGCTGGAGGAAGTCATCCTTCTTGCTCAGCGTCTTAACTATCAGGGAAAGCTCTAAAAGGCAGAGAAGTCACAAGGGGGGTGGGGGTGGGGGCCTAGAGAGGCAGGAGGGTCAAAACGTTCCCTTGCCTCGGTAACAGTGGAGGCAGAGTGTGCTTGGGTTGCCTCTGTATCTCTTGGGGCCGTGTGCGTAGATTTCGTCTTCTCTCAGTTCCTATTTCTCCCAGCCTTGAATTCAGGAGGGAATTGGCCAGGGGTGCTTTTGCACATTGTGACCAGTTTAAATGATGTGAACACTGAAACTGTGATACAAATAGGACAAAGCTGGAAGGAGTTAGATTTAATTGATAATTAGACTCCACTGAGTAAGAACTCTGTAACACAAAGTCATTACAATCAGGAAATACATAGTTCCTGAAACAGGGCAGACACTCTTGAATCTGAATTTGTAATCATTCAGTAGCAACTAGACTGAGATTTACCTGCAGTCAACTATGGAGAGAAAAAAGAGGTTTGTGCTTAAAATTACTAGAGAAGCAGTGTAGCAGGGTTTTATTCATATGATTGATTTCAATGTTTATATAATAAGCATCATAACAACTGATTGCACTAAAATATTACTGAAAAAGATCCTACTACTTAAGACAGGGTAAGGCCTTAAACTAAACTTTTAAAATACCTTTGAAGTAATATTGTGAAATATATTAAACAAAAAGAACTAAATAATCAAATGTTTCGAGTTGGGAAGTTTTTCAGAGGTAAATTAATCCAGTCTGCCCAGGAACAGATCCTATTTTAACTGGCTCTTGCTGTTTAACCACAAGAGTAGGAAACAGCAACCCACTCAGTATTCTTGCCTGGGAAATCCATGGACAGAGGAGCCTGCTGTCCACGGGTCACAGAGCGGATGTGACTGACAGACGGAGCAACGGAGCATATTGAGCCACAAGAATACACTGCACTTTCCTCGCATAGCATGTAAGCAGTCTGGCCTCGGAGAATATTGAGGCTTGGGTCTCTTGCATTCTTACTTTTTCCCGCAAAAGGAAGTCTGCTATGTAGCCAGTATGGTTTACGCAGCACAACACAGCATCAAGGCACCTGGTGCTAAGACATGATCGATGATGAAATGGTTCTGAGATCCCGAGCAAACCGCTGCATGTCACTTGTCTCATCAGTGACTGAGAAAAGGCCTAACTGAACTTCCCTGGGGGTGACGGGAAGATGACAGGAAGGGGTGACGGGAAGATGACAGGAAACGCTGTGTACGTGGCCTTTCAGAAAGCCATAAAAATACAAGGCTGGCTGAAACGCATGGTAAGGAAGTCCAGGCTTCCCATGTGACCACCTCCTCAGAAACAAGGTTTATGGTTTCTTAGGTTTTCTTCCTGAAGTTGTCCAATTTTACAGGTGTGTTTTCACTCAAAAGGGCTTCCCTGGTGGCTCAGTGGGTAAAGCATCTGCCTACAATGCGGGAGACCCGGGTTCGATCCCTGGGTCGGGAAGATCCCCTGGAGAAGGAAATGGCAACCCACTTCAGGACTCTTGCCTGGAAAATCCCACGGACTGAGAAGCCTGGTAGGCTACAGTCCATGGGGTCGCAAAGAGTCGGACACCACTGAGCGACTTTCCCTTCCTTTCACTCAAAAAGGCCTGCAGGAAAGCACCATGGGGCACCTTGTCCCCTCCTTCACTTAGTCATACATCCTAGGGTTCTGTCTTCATTGGTACACATATACCTCTTATTTAAAATCAGTTTTATTGTCTTCTATGAAAGGTTGGGTTATCATTCTTGACGCAGCCCCCATTCACAGATATTCTGTGTCCCTTAGAGCCTCTCATTTTCTTTTATAGACTGTGAAGTCACAAATATCTCTGTATATATGCCTAGACACTTGGGAACACTGATTTTTAAAAATCACAGAAGACCTATGACACATTCTCTCTTTCACAGAATTTCTGTGTAAGTCTGGCATATTTTGAACTCTAGGCAAAAAATATATCTCTTCTCGAATGTGCACTTTAAGATGATCATTTCTATCAGAACAGAGTCATGTAACATGGACCTGATAACAGGGTTGTACTTTCCTACACAAAAATGAATAAATGACTAAAAAGAGAAACATCGTTCAGTCTTCCAGAGAGATGGTGTGGGGCGGGAGGGGGGAGGGGTGTTGGGATTGGGAGCTCTTATACACTCGTGGCTGATTCATGTCAATGTATAGCAAAACAAATACAGTATTGTAAAGCAAAACCAAAAAATAAAAACTAAAAATAAATAAATAAATAAAAGCAACTAAAGCAACATTTGCAGGATCTCTATAGCTCAGGAGGCATTTCACAAATGTCTTTAATGCCTCTCATTTAATATCTTCCTTAATGGCATCACAAATGCATGAACTTCTAGAATGAAAAAGAATCCTAACATTCTTAGGTAAGGAAGTCCAATCACCTTTTCCAAATAGCGTCTACTTCCTAAGACTCTCTCAGTGCATCAAGGACGATCTTAAGTTGGAACAAAGGGAAAACACATCTTATAGCTAAGCATACCAGACAGGAAGTCATGCCCAAAGCAACAAGGCAGAATAGCTGGTCAAACGGATCTGAGCTTGGGGCAAACCTGTAGGCGTTGGTGTACTCATAATCCAGAATCACATTTGCTGTTAGCACACCACTCAGCGGATCCATTTGGAACACGTTTCCTTGGTTGCCGGAGAGAACGGAATACTCGACGAGGCCATTCGACCCACTGTCCTGGTCTGTGGCAAAAACCTGTGAGGAAGCAACTCCTCCATTAGGTAAGCATTCAAAGTGCAGAATGGGTTAAGCCTATTTTTCAGAGCAATGCATTGTGAAAGAATCACATTGTCAAACACATTTTAAAGACAAGGATCAAAGGAATATTAGACATGATTGCTGATTGAATTTTATATAAAAGTGAATGACGGGTGAGAAGACTATTCTATAGACTAGATGCAAGAGGTTCCAAGTAATTTCAGTAGGAGTACCACAAGGTTTGAGTGAAATGAAACAAAACCCAGATTTAGTGCTAGCAAATTTAGATCCTAGAGATTTATTTGATGAGTCGTCCGAGTACTAGTGTTGAAGATAAAAGGAAAGTACTAATGGTGAAGTGTGCATCACTCTCCACAGAGATGTATCATTTAGTCTGATTTACATTTTAATTGCAAACTAATTCTATTAGTGGATTCAAGACCTGGCATAAGAACAAGTTGACTGATAAATTCTTTCTGTTTATTTTTATTTCCTAGGCCCTTCAGCCTTGGCCTGAGCTCCCATCTCCTGTCATCTCTCTCCTGGGCGACTACACTGATATCCTAGTAGGCTTTGGCTTGTAACTCCCATCCCTTTCAATCTATGCTTCACACTGCCGCCAGAGTTCTCAGGTGAGCCAGGGCCTCATCAGGAAGACACAACACCAGATATGTGGCACAGAAAGGCAGCATCAGACAGTTCCCCTCAAGACCCTGAGGACGAGAAATGTACCTGCATCCAGGCAGAATAAGTCCATCATGTCCCCGAGGTCATACATTTAAACAGTTACAGAGAGGAGGCCTCCCAGGAGACATATCATTTAGGGTCTTCAGATGCCATCAACATAAATGCACTGTGGCCAGCTTCACCAGGAGAGAAACACAGCAAGAAGACAGTGCCCAGGTGAAGTGCAGGAACAGGGATATCTCTAGCGCACAGCTTCTCTGAGCTGTTGCCAGCAAGATGAATCAGCTCTTACTTGTCTTCATCTTGGATTCTACCAGCCAAGGTTCAAATTCCAGAGAGAGGAAGTCTCTATGAGACAGACACAGTTGACAGCACTCTGTGACTGGGTGGGGGGTGGGGGTGGAGGTCACCACCTTGACTGACAATCCTACCAAGAATGCTTCTGGCAGAGGTGGGGAAGTTCCTAAAGGGAGTTTGGGGGGCTGCAACCAAAAGGCAGGCACTGGGCACAGTGGGGGCAAAAAGCAAGAGCTCCAGAACCTTCTACATTCCTGTTCATCTGAACAGGACACAGGAAAACAACAGTTTTATTAATAGTTTCCCTGAAATTAAATGATCTAAAAAACACAAAGAACAAAGCCCCTTGTATCCGTCCCTGACTGAGCCTTCTCAAAGTTTACATTATTGAAGCACTGGCAGGTTGGGCTGTTTCCCCTATCCGGTGTACCGGAGCTTTAAAGCTGCCTTCACCTTAACATGAGTGGTCTAGCTCTGTCCAGGTCTGCATCTGCGACAAAGTGCAAAGCACCAGTGTCCCGGGGAGGGAGGGTCCACTGTGACCAAGCAGGCCCTGCAGTGACACTGAGGCATCAGTCATCCCAGCTGAACAGGCATCACTGGGGGTACAGACTGGAAGAGAGAATGCTCTTACTCCTTACCTTCCTCTTAAGCATCTCAGCCCTGGCTGAAGCCAGAGTAAAGGCTCAACAATTCTGGACCATGCTGGAACCTGGAGCGGTTAAGCTAAACCTGCAAAAATAACGTAGGAAATCCCAGGGATCCTGGATCAAAAGTGAAGAGCACAGAGCTAAAACTCCAAGACAGCTGAGCCTCTGCTGGTCTTGTCTGCACCTTCAGAGGGGAAGATGGCATCTGGACTAGGCAGGGATCACAGAAAGGTCTGTGTGCATATCCAGGTGAAGGTACTGCATGGAAGCCTAGGGGATCACCTATACCCATGGGCCCATCCACCCCAGAGAGAGAGTCATGAAATACTGGGTCATGGGTTATAGAGGTGAAAGGAATGTCCCGCTCAGCCACCAGCTGTCAGGAGAGGGGTTTATACACATACTCTGTGCAGATTCCCAAGAGCCTGTAGGTGTCCTAATGCCCAGGTTCTTGAACTCAAAGCATCAGTTCAACCATGAATGGAAAGATGAAGATGTGCCGCAGTCTTGAAACAGGGAGAGTCTAGCAAGAGTGGGTGGGTTTGGAGCTTGAGCAAGAAGACTGCTGTGTGCACAGGCCCTCTCTTTCAGGCCATGGGGCTTTCTCCCGAGATGGGGCTGGGCTTGAAAACAATGGATATGCGCCTTTCACGTCAGACACCCGAGGGTCCCAAGCCCAGGGGGCCTTCCCATGTGTCTGTACCTCATTCTGTGCGTGTCTGGCTGTAGCTCCACTTGGGAAATGCCTGCTCACCCTTTAAGACCAAGTGCAAACGTTGGGACCTGTCTGTTTCCTCTTAGCTGTGTTTCCTCTTAGCTCACACGACACTCAATATACGCCCTTCTATTATCACATTAGAAATTTAAATTGTATACTTAGTCTTCGGACTTCTCCACTAAACCATTCACACTTAGAAGGTGAGCTGCTTCTNAGACCAAGTGCAAACGTTGGGACCTGTCTGTTTCCTCTTAGCTGTGTTTCCTCTTAGCTCACACGACACTCAATATACGCCCTTCTATTATCACATTAGAAATTTAAATTGTATACTTAGTCTTCGGACTTCTCCACTAAACCATTCACACTTAGAAGGTGAGCTGCTTCTTGTGCCCATCTAGATTCCCTGCTAATCTCCAACAGGGTCTCTAGAAAGAGCAGGTGGGTGCTACATGCATGTTATGCATGCGAAGATGCTCAGTTACATCCAACTTTTTGCGACCCTGTGCACTGTAGCCGCCTAGACTCTTCTGTCCATGGGATTCTCCAGTCAAGGATACTGGAGTAGGTTGCCATTTCCCACTCCAGGGGATATTCCCTACCCAGGAATCAAATCTACATTTCCTGCATTGGCAGGGGGTTCTGAGCACAGAAAGAAGGGAGTAAGGGTAGTGAACTCAGAAGCTCCAGACTTCCTTCAACCTAAGGTTCCATCCAGTACGTCATGTAATGCACATGCCAAGGAAACAATGACAATTTAACTAATGTCCTGGAAAAGGTCTTTAGGTATTTGGATGTACACTGAAAAAAATTCACGCACACACATATAAAACGTGTTTCTATTACCTGTACAATGTGATGATTGTAGAACTGGCCCTCGGACACTGATACTTGGTAAACGCTTTGCTCAAAGTGTGGTGGATGATCGTTCAGATCTTGGATAAAGACTGCTACTTTGCTGTAGGCTCTATGCCCCCTACTTTCAGCTAAAACGATGAGTTGAACTTCTTTTCTGACTTCAAAATCAAGAAACTTGGGTTCTTTCACAGTGACTTCTCCTATTTTTATTTCCAGAGAGGGAAAAGAAAAAGAAAGAATAGAAAATGATTTTATCTTTGACTGATGCTCACACGCTCTCCTCTCCTTCAGTGCCTCCCATTGGCTGGAACCCCCTTTCCTAGTGTCTGGGGTCATTGTGAAAAAAGGTGAGAAGAGGCAGACATTTACACGGTTCAAACATGTAGGAGGGAAAGAAACCACGAAACATCTGAGATCTGAGCGCTCTGTCCCGAGTCATCCTTCTGTCTCTGTATTTAGCCCATTGCCAGGTCTCTGCAGTCAGACATCTCTGGATTCACCCTCTCCCTGCTGCTGCCCTCCTCCAAGCAACCAGCATTTCCCACCTTGCCCCCTGCATTAGCCCCCTTATCGGCCTCCGCACTGAGTTCCCATTCTGAGTTAAATAATTTTAAAAAGGCACTGTGACTATCTTTAAAGCCCTAGATTGGCTTCCACAACAATTATGATGAAGCTCAGCATTTTAGCCTCCCCAGGACCACTTGCTTCAGACCCTCCCACCTGAGAAATCTCCTTCTCCCCTTTGTTCTCTCTGCTCTGATGCTAACACTCACACATGTTCTGCTTCTCAAACACACATTTTAGAATTTCCCTGTAGGCTTTTCCATCCATCTGGGATTGTCCCCACTTCTGTGGATCCTCTTTACCATCCTCTATACCAACACCATATATGTCTCTAACATACAGTCTCTCCCAAAGTGCCTGCAGAGCCTTTGTTCACCTGTTTCTGCCAAGTTACAAGATTCACCAAGGTGAGCGTGGTTACCTTTTACACCACCCTCTCCCCAATGCCCAGCTCAAGACCTGGCACACAGATGCACCTAATAATATCTGTTCTACCCTCAGGCAACAAGTAGAACTAGGTGAGGGAAACTGAGCCCTTGGGGGTTGTGCCCTGCACAGGTTTTCCCCTGGATTAAGAAACTTCCTCCCCTGACATAATTTCCTTCTCAAGTTTCTACTCTGTTTTATTTCTTCCTCTTTACAATTAAACTTCTTACTGAATTTATTGTTATTATTACTCCACTGTCATGATTTACTCAGCTCTTGCTGTCAGTTCCATCAAATGGAATTTGCTAAAATGGGTACTGATTTGAAGTTTGAGACACCTGAAACCAAGCACAAATCGTAGCCCCGGATACTTTACTTAGGTAAAGTACCTGGCTTCCCCAATACTAAGCTCATGACCGGTAGGAAGTAACTCAGGTTCTGTTGAGCAGAGGCTCACCTTCTGTAAAACAGGGCTCTGAAGGATGGCCCCATAGGTTGCTGTGAGAGTAACTCGGTGCATGTGTGAATCTCTTTGTAGTCACACAATACGGAGACCAGTGTCCTCCCCATGCCTCTCACCCCCTCCACCATCAGATACAGATTCAATACCTATATAAGTTCTGAATTTAGAAGGAGAACATTTAACAGCACGGGTTATTACAAATGTGGTCTTCTAGTGAAATAATCTGTATAGTTTCTGGAAATATGGCCTAGAGTCACAGTTCTAATCTATCTGATCCAGTTTCCCTAGAGACCCAGAGTCGGCCAAGGAAACTTTAGGCTATCATGTACCAACCTGGGTGCTAATGGCAATCATGCATTCGTGAATGCTAACTCACTTCAGACATGTCTGACTCTCTGTGACGCTATGGACTGTAGCCCGCCAGGCTTCTCTGACCATGGGGATTCTCCAGGCAAGAATACTTCAGTGGGTTGCCATGCCCTCCTCCAAATAGTTATCACAGCCTTTTCTAAAAAGTCTAACTCTAGCACTGAGCATTGTGGGAGGTATTTTATTGTTTCTATTCTATTACTAAGAAAAAAAATACTTATATTCTATATGAAAAACTAGCTACAGTACCAAATTTTAAAATTCATAAATTCACTTTTATTGTCACCAGATTCAGTTATCAATTTTAGAAGGCTAAATTACTTTTACAAACCACAGTCTGATGTTACCAAAATCTCTGATAGAAAATTTAGAGTAGATTTAATAATAGGCAGCTGAAGAATTATTAAGATGCATTTTTTGATGAGCTGATAATGAAAGAAGATAGCTTTCAGACGTCTCTGTGGAACAAGGGCCGAGCCCACACCTCCAAATGAGAGAGGGGCCCCAGTTGACGCTGGTTCAAGGCTCTCATCTGGAACTCTGTCTCCACCAAACAGGGCCTTCAGCCTGCTATCGTGTCCTGTTACTATTAGTAAAGAAAAATAAAATTGAAACACAACACTTAATTGCCAGTGTCACTTAGTAGAAAGTGTGCCAATCACAGTGCAGATCAAAGTGGATTTTCTTTTTTTAATAAAAGGGTTGTGTTTAGGCTTGATAATTGGAATTTTGCACTTGGAATGAATCTGTAGTTCTAATGCTTTCCTTGCTTGGTTTTTATTTTTGGCATAATAATTGGCACATGCTGTGAAAGTTGTGCAAATAGAAAAGACAATAACCAGTCTGTGAGATGATTCAAGGCAGGCATACCTACCAGATACCCAATTTGCCTTGGATGATTGATGTATATTTTTTTCTTAGAGATGTCCAGGATCTACTGTCACCAAGGAGATGAAAGGACTACTGGGTTCTCTCTAATAGTAGGGGCAGAAGTGCATGCTTTCTATTGAGTAAGAGGCTCACAAATATCAACTTTTTGCTCATTCTTACATGTTAGTGTGCCAGTTATATATTTAATACTTGAGAAGAAAATTACAGCAATACTTTTCTTCTGATATATGGACACGCATAGCTTTTATCCAAGTTATAACGTGAACATCAAAATGAGATTAAGGTTTTTCAAATATTCAGTGCTAGATAGCATGATCAGGTTACTTCAGTCAGTTACAAACTCTGTCCATGTATAAGCATATGCCCAAAACAGAATGTGATAAATATTTATGCTTTCCCAAACTTTCACACTCTCTCCTCTAAAGCTACATCCTTGGAACACTGGAAGTTTGATCACTTTGTTTTATGCCAGTCTAGCAAATAATAGAATGAAAACTACCATTTGTTATTTATTTCTTTGTGTGTGTGATTTTATTTTATTTTTTTTAATTTTTATTTTGTTTTGCTTTACAATACTGTACTCATTTTGCCATACATTGACATAAATCAGCCA
>SJYA01008800.1:0-15697 GCA_006410615.1 Neotragus moschatus
TTCCCCAAGAAGTTCTTAAGATTGACAGTTTCCACATGTGGCCAAATTATCCTGCATTTTTCTCTGTACGTTGAACCAATATCTCTTCCTCCGCTAGTGAGCTAATGGAAGTCCCGGAGATGAAGAGAAAACTCTGATAAAAATGTCTTCTTTTAATTCTGTTCTTAGTAGTTCCGTAGTGGAGAAAAACTTCCAGTCCTCTCTGAGGCTTAAGAAAGGTTTGGCCTCCACTGACCTCATTTCCCCACCACATTTTCCTTCTGGGTTTTGAACAAGCAGAGTTGATACTTTACCCAAAACAAAAAACAAAAGACCCAAATTTATTCACCCTCTTTGTTCTAAGGACATTCGATGCATCTCCAGACAAGTTAACAAAATTCATGTATCCTTGAGGCACAGCTTCCATGACAAAAATGAAGGTGATGTGTTTCTTTTTTAAGAGAGGAGAAAATAAAAGCCACCACAATCATACAATAAGGAACATTATGCACATATGTGTTACAGTTCAGGCAGGGTGAATAAAAAGCCTGAATTCATGTACACATTTCCCAGGTGGCTTTAGCAAGGAGGGAGAAAAGTCTTTCTCCTTCTGCCCTAGGTTCACAGCCGAGGTCTGAAACTCTTTGCTGGTGGGCTTTATGCATGGTCCTTTGTACACGGAGAGGCACCTACAGACGGAAAAGTCACGGAAAGCCCAGAGCTAAGATGCGGGGGTCAGACAGTTTCCTCACAGTCTCAACTCAATCCAGGTAAAATCTGCATATGGTCGTTACATATGAAAAAACGACGAAGTTTCCATCACCACAACCACCACCTCTCAATCAGACCTGGCTGAGTGGTGGCTCAGATGATAAAGAATCCACCTGCAATGCAGGAGACNAGATGCGGGGGTCAGACAGTTTCCTCACAGTCTCAACTCAATCCAGGTAAAATCTGCATATGGTCGTTAGGTATGAAGAGATGAGGAAACGACGAAGTTTCCATCACCACAACCCCCACCTCTCAATCAGACCTGGCTGAGTGGTGGCTCAGATGATAAAGAATCCACCTGCAATTCAGGAGACCTGGGTTCGATTCTTGGGTCGGGAAGATCCCCTGGAGAAGGCAATGGCAACCCACTCCAGTATTCTGGCCTGGAGAATCCCATGGACAGGGGAGCCTGGGGAGCTACAGTCCGCGCAGTCGCAAAGGGTGGGAACAGGACTGAAGCGCCTTAACACGCATGGAAGATGAGAGCTCACGTTCCAGGCTTTGTTTCCAGACAGGTGTTCTTTCCTTCCCGAGTTCCCTCGGGGCTCAGCGAGCTGCAGCTCGCTGTGGGGAGTGGCTGCAATCACTGAAGACAGAGACATCCTTTGTTTGCTGACGCAGCAGGCATCTTTCCACTTCTCACGCGTTATGTCACCACAGCAACGGAAAGGAACGCGAAACCTACCTCCGGCAGTCAGAAGGACAATGGTCGCTGCCAACACTGGTGCTTCTCCGATGCACACCTTGATACTGAGACAAACACTCAACTGTCCTGATACAGCCTTCTTGATCTTCCCATCTCCCCTGAGCAAGCCCAGCCCCCTGTATTTGCCCCTTCATCCCCAAACATCTCCCTTTACCAACACTCTCCCTACCCTAAGTCCAACCCCTTGGCCTAAAAGTTTGCAGAGAAAAAGAAGAACAGGGAAGTGTCTCACTTGAGTCCCCATCTTTGTTTCCTTCGTCAGGGTTAAGATGAAAACCTCACACTCCATCACCTTCTCTCCTCCGCCGCCGTCCTTGACGGTACCGCAACTGATGGATTCCGCTACGCATTTTTATGCGGGTCTTCCCAGTGAATCACAACCCCGTAATTCCCTGGTCTGAACAGCTCTCTCTTTATTCCTTCTGTCCTTTATTCATTCTGTTTGCTGCACAACGTTTGTGAGCACAGCAGATTTATCTGCACGATCAACGGGGCTGTGGGGAAAGGCACGCGTCTCACTTCCACAGCAGACTTGTCCCCTGACTTGGAATATAAATCAAGCTCCTTACCAAGATGCCCACGGACCCTCATAAAGTGGTACCCACTCCATCACTGGGGATAACCCAGGTGATCATCCTGGCCCCCTTCAGCCATTGCATCCTAGAGAGAGGACGGCCCTTCCAGCAAAGCAAACAACTACAGCAGCGCAAATCATTGTCTGTCGAACTGGTCTGCTTACCTACTAGGGGATACACTGGAAATTCTCACTGCTCCCAGGAGCGCCCCTGCTCTTAAGATATTCTTCTCCTATCATAACTTGGTCAAAGAGGAAATGACAGCTCTATGTGCCACCAGTTCTAGAAGCCCTTGCCACCCAGCAGAGCATGCTTGGGTACCAGGAGCGTTTCACTAAAGGCTACTTATTGGGTTATCTCACTTTACTTACAGAATCTTAAAGATATACACTATTTACATGCTACGATATATAAAATAGATGAGCAACAAGGTCCTACGCTACAGAAAGTGGAAGTCGCACAGTCGTGTCTGACTCTTTGCCACCCCATGGGATTCTCCAGGCCAGGATACTGGAGTGGGTAGCCTTTTCCTTCTCCAGAGGGTCTGCTCGACCCAGGGATCGAACCCAGGTCTCTTGCATTGCAGGCAGATTCTTTACCAGCTGAGCTACCAGGGAAGCCCCACTGTATAGCAAAGGGGACTATATTCAATCAACTATAATAAACCATAAAGAAAAACAGTATGAAAAATAATATATATATTCTTTATCATATGGGGCTTCCCTGGTGGCTCAGAGGTAAAGAAGCTCCTGTATGGTGGGAGCTGCAGGAGATGTGGGGTCAATTCTTGCATCAGAAGATCCCCTGGAGGAGGGCATGGCAACCCACTACTCCAGTATTCTTGCCTGGAGAAGCCCATGGACAGAGGAGCCTGGCGGGCTACAGTCCATGGGGTTGCAAAGACTCAGACATGACTGAGGGACTCAGCGTGCTTTGTATCATATATATAATAGGAACATAGACATACATATATGTGCTCAGTCAGTCAGCCGCTTACTGATACCCACTTTAAATAAAAAACATTCTGAAGTCAGAAACTGATGTTGTCAAAATTTTTCTTTCAACTCTCTGCCCAGTGATTCAGCAGTCATAAATCATGTTTTGGAGGTTATCTTTGACCCCTGTCTTTTCTCATTCTTCCTCCTTAGCCACACTTCTGAACTGTGGTGCTGGAGAAGACTCTTCAGAGTCCCTTGGACTGCAAAGGGATCAAACTAGTCCATCCTAAAGGAAATCAGTCCTGAGTATTCATTGGAAGGACTGATACTGAAGCTGAAGCTCCAATCCTTTGGCCACCTGATGTAAAGAACTGGCTCACTAGAAAAGACCCTGATGCTGGGAAAGATTGAAGATGGGAGGAGAAGGGGACAACAAAGGATGAGATGGTTGGATGGCATCACCAACTCCTCTTGGGCTAACTCTGGGAGATGGTAACGGACGGGGAAGCCTGGAGAGCTGCAGTCCATGGGGCTACAAAGAGTCGGACGTTACTTAGTGACCGAATGACAACAAAGCCATCTTATTCACCCCTTACCCTTACACCGTAGATTNGATGGCATCACCAACTCCTCTTGGGCTAACTCTGGGAGATGGTAACGGACGGGGAAGCCTGGAGAGCTGCAGTCCATGGGGCTACAAAGAGTCGGACGTTACTTAGTGACCGAATGACAACAAAGCCATCTTATTCACCCCTTACCCTTACACCGTAGATTAGAGAATTAATTTAAATTCAAATCCACTGCTTTTTTGTTTTTGCTAATTTAGCTTGTGGACGTTTAGTGATGAGGCTGCAGTGAGCTGAGGGTTACATTTTCTTTGTCCCGACTTCCCAATGAATAACTGAAATGTGGCTAGAAGATTTTCCTCTGCCAGAGTGCATTTCAACCTGCCATGCTCTCGGAATCCAGATTTAATGTGAAGATGCTTCTGTAGGAACAGGGCAATCAAACTGTCTCCCAGGTTGGGACAGAAAAGGTTCTTACAGTCTTACCTTGGTTCAAGAATTGCAAAGGTATAAATGAACAATAAATGGTTTTGTAGTGCCAAGAGGACCCACAGGCAGCAGACATGGGAAATAATTCTTATCACACCAAACTCAAAGCAAAAGAACTCCCGTAGTGCAAAGCATGTGGCTCTGGAGACACACATAGCAAGTTCCAAATACGTTTCTCCTAAAATTTATCTCAGGCTACTTCGTAATATCTTAAGACAGCAGATTCACAGGTTGGAAGTGTCCTGTGGGAGGTGGGGGGGGTGGAAATATGATGTCATAAATTACAACAATTCCTAGATTTTTGTAACTTGAGTCTTATCTTGCTTTTATCTTGTGCTTGCGTTATGTAGGGTACCGTCACTTCTATAGCAGAGCAATAAATTGTACCAGACTTTTCAGCAGCACAGTGATTAATTCAGAGCTTCCGAGGCTGAAGTGACTCTAGTCTAAGACCACAACTCCCAGCTCTAACTGCAAACAAGATAGATGATCTCCTATGTCTTAAAACTTCCTCCCTCACACAACACAGTGGGCCCTTCAGGGGTGAACATTTGGACCAAAATGGGACCAATTAGAATCCACCTTCTGGCGCCCAGCAGTTTGGACCCTAAACTGATTGCATCAAATATGAGACGGTTTCTGGAAACATGAGACAGTTACCTGGCGGATAAGTGGAAAGAGACAAACCACCACAAAAAAAAAAAAAAAAAAGAATGTGACAAATGGCCATTTGTTAAAAGATAAGGCTTTCAGGAAAAGACAAAACTGTGACTCTCATGCAGATATAAAATAAATATGTTTTAAAGACTTCCTTTTACTCCTACCATAGGAGAGAAGCAGGCAGATGTGACCATCTGTGGAAAGGAAAAACATCAACAATGCGCGAGGAGTAAAAGGACTGAATTCCAAATGAAGCAAAGCCTCCCCGCTCCCCCCACTGGAAGAAGGAAACTCTAACTACAGTCAGCTAGCCACAATTCAAAAGGAGATACAAAATATCTATAAGACAATCAGCGGTGCTGGAAATGAGACAGCCTCTAGGGTGTGTTAGAGGAAACGCAGAGATTTTTATGCAAGTACATCTGGTATTCTCCCGCCTACAACACACAACTCCCCTATCTCTATAGGGGTGCAAAGTACCCCCTCCTCAAAAAAATGTGTCTCTCTGAGAATGAGGATTAATTGTAGGCCTTTCCTGATGGCACAGGCGGTAAAGAATCTGCCTGCCCATACCGGAGACCCAAGTCCTATCCCTTGGTCCTAAAGATCCCCTGGAGAAGGGCATGGCAACCCACTCCAGTGTTCTTGGCTGGAGACTCCCATGGACAGAGGAGCCTGGAGGACTACAGTCCATGGGGTTGCAAGAGTCAGACATGACTTACTATTTCAACATATTTCAACCAGATGACTCAGCGGGTAAGGAGTCTGCCTGCAATGCAGGAGAAGCAGGAGACACGAGTTCGATCCCTGGGTTGGGAAGATCCCCTGGAGGAGGAAATGGCGACCCACTCCAGTATTCTTGCCTGGAGAATCCCATGGACAGAGGAGCCTGGCGGGCCACAGTCCATGGGGTTGCAGAGAGTCAGACGATTAATTAATGCTTAGTAATTTCAAGAAACAGAAGACGGGAAGTTTTTCTTTCCACCTCCTCTTGGCTGCCTAAAGAATTTACACATAGGGCTTCTTTCTAGAACACACAGCATCCCCAGAGATGTCTGCAAAGACCACGGACCAGGTGTGATGAGGGGAACTCAGCAGGATGTAAAGATCAGAGTCCACCGTGGGTCCCACAGTCTCCGCTGACCCTGCACACACTCATTTATAATCCATCTGCTTTTCCATCTCCATGTCAACTACTTTCCTCCCTTTAGAAATACCAGCCCACTCCCTCCAGCATCCTCTTTTGTCTTTAGCTGAACCTGGTACTCAAGGAGAAGGCTTCAGTTATTTTGGAAACGAGCTCAGTTTTCCCAGGTCTCCCCCAGGTATACATGGGATTAAAATTTTATGTGCTTTTCTTTCTGTTCATGTGTCTTCAGTCAATTGAATTCTTACACCAACCTAGACAGCATGTTAAAAAGCAGAGACATGACTTTGCCGACAAAGGTCTGTCTAGCTAAGGCTATGGTTTTTGCAGTAGTCATGTGTGGATGTGAGAATTGGACTATAAAGAAAGCTGAGCACCAAAGAATTGATGCTTTTGAACTGTGGTCTTGGAGAAGACACTTGAGAGTCCCTTGGATGGCAAGGAGATCCAACCAGTCCATTCTGAAGGAGATCGGCCCTGGGATTTCTTTGGAAGGAATGATGCTGAAGCTGAAGCTCTGGTACTTTGGCCACCTCATGAGAAGCGTTGACTCATTGGAAAAGACTGTGATGCTGGGAGGGATTGGGGGCAGGAGGAGAAGGGGACGACAGAGGATGAGATGGTTGGATGGCATCACTGACTCGATGGGCATGAGTCTGAGTAAACTCCAGGAGTTGGTGATGGACTCGGAGGCCTGGTGTGCTGCAGTCCATGGGGTTGCAAAGAGTCAGACATGACTAAGCGACTGAACCGAACCAGCCAGAAGAAACCAGAAGAGCAGACGCAACTGTCTATCTCCCCGACACCCTTAACGCGACACATTTTAATCTGATCGCTTATTCAGGGTGTACACTGAATTTATATACCATATGCTATTTATACCATAAAGTCTGATTTACTTCCCCCAGCTAGGAGGTCATCATTTTGACTTCCTGCACACTCCCACGGACAGACATCCACCATTCTCTGTACTTCTTGTCACACTCCGATTTGAATTATGGGGTTTTATGTGTCTGTATTTGCCTTCCCTTGCTCCATACCAGGGTCTCTAGCAATGCGGAGTAGGGAGTGGTTTGCATAAAAGACAGAATCTAATGAATGTATGGATGTGAGGGCTGGACTGTGAAGAAGGCTGAGCACCAAAGAATTGATGCTTTTGAAGGGTGGTGTTGGAGAAGACTCTTGAGACTCCCTTGGACTGCAAGGAGATCCAACCAGTCCATTCTGAAGAAGATCGGCCCTGGGATTTCTTTGGAAGGAATGATGGTAAAGCTGAAACTCCAATCCTTTGGCCACTTCATGCGAAGAGTTGACTCATTGGAAAAGACTCTGCTGCTGGGAGGGATTGGGGGCAGGAGGAGAAGGGGACGACTGAGGATGAGACGGCTGGATGGCATCACTGACTCGATGGGCGTGAGTCTGAGTGAACTCCGGGAGTTGGGGATGGACAGGGAGGCCTGGCGTGCTGCGATTCTTGGGGTCACAAAGAGTCGGACACGACTGAGAGACTGAACTGAACTCAATGAAGCTCTGTGCAATGAATGAATGGACATTTCTCATGCTTGAAGTCCTCCATCTCTCCCAGGGGTACTGGAGTTCTGAGGCATATTTTTACAGTTGTTATATCTGTAGCCATCAATGCCTGTTGGCATATATCCTTTGTCGTTTTTTGTTGTTCAGTCGCTCAGTCGTGTCTGATTCTTTGTGACCACATAGACTGTAGCCCACCAGGCTCCTCTGTCCATGGGATTTCACAGGCAAGAATATTGGAGTCGGTCGACATTTCTTACTCCAGGGGATTTTCCTTCTGTGGGCAAGACCTATTCCCAGCCACCAAGAACACTCATATGTGAACACACAACACACATACACACACAACATACACACACAACACACACAGACTGTCTTGACAAGTTCTCCCCTTATATCGCAGTACATTAAGATGGGTCTATTAAACACGCTGGCACTGGAAGGTTTCACTCACTGGACATTCCTCTTTTTTTTAAGATTTTTTTTTTTATGCAGCCCGTTTATAAGCTCGGCTCAATTCAGTTGCTCAGTCGTGTCTGACTCTTTGCGACCCCATGGACTGCAGCACGCCAGGCCTCCCTGTCCATCACCAACTCCTGGAGCTCGTTCCAACTCATGTCCGTCGAGTCGGTGATGCCATCCAACCATCTCATCCTCTGTCATCCCCTTCTCCTCCCACCTTCAATCTTTCCCAGCATCAGAGTCTTTTCAAATGAGTCAGCTCTTCACATCAGGTGGCCAAAGTATTGGAGTTTCAGCTTCAGCATCAGTCCTATTTATGGTATAAATAGCATATGGTATATAAATGAACACCCAGGACTGATCTCCTTTAGGATGGACTGGTTGGATCTCCTTGCAGTCCAAGGGACTCTCAAGAGTCTTCTCCAGCACCACAGATCAAAACCATCCATTCTTCAGCACTCAGGCTTCTTTGTAGTTCAGCTCTCACATCCATACATGACTAATGGTAAAACCATAGCTTTGACTAGATGGACCTTTGTCGGCAAAGTGATCTCTCTGCTTTTTAATGTGCTATTTAGGTTGATCATAGCTTTTCTTCCAAGGAGCAAGCGTCTTTTAACTTCATGGCTGCAGTCACCATCTGCAGTGATTATGCAGCCCAAGAAAATAAAGTCAGCCATTGTTTCCACTGTTTCCCCATCTATTTGCCATGAAGTGATGGGACTGGATGCCATGATCTTTGTTTTCTGAAAGCTGAGTTTTAAGCCAGCTTTTTCACCCTCTTTATAAACTCTCTACTGCGTTGATTGCAATACCGATTGTTTTATGTTTTGTGTGCCCCATTGCTGTCATGTCCGACTCTTTGCGACCCCATGGCCGGTAGCCCTCCAGGCTTCTCTGTCCATGGGATTCTCCAGGCAAGAATACTGTGGGTTGCCATCTCCTTCTCCAGGGGACCCAGGGATCCAGCCTTCATCTCTTGCATCTCCTGCATTGACAGGCAAATTCTTCACCACTAGCGCCACCTGGGAAGCTTTTTTTTTTGCCTAAAAGGCAGGTGGGATCTTTCCTCCCCAGCCAGGGATTGAACTGTCAACACTTGCATCGGAAGGTGGACAAGAGAAACGGCAATGAGCAGCCCGAGACCCACCCACTAGAGAAGAACCCCTGCTAGCCACAACTAGAGAAAAGTCTGCACTGCAAGGAAGACCCAGCACAGCCAAGAATAAATAAATGATAAAAATAATTTTTTAATGGAAAGAAAAAAAAAATGTTGAGCAGGATAGTTGGCAGATCTATCAGTTACCTGCAAGTTATAAAGAGATACAAAACAGCCCAAAGATGAATGAATAGGCTCACAGCCAGCAGCCTTTAATGTCGGGGAGGGCGGCATGGAGGTGGGCAGGAGAGCTGATGCACGCTTTTTCATTAAAGTGCATTTTTTTATTTCCTCTCAAGATCAGGTGGGAAGCGGGAGGACAAGCTCATGCCTTTTTCTGATATCTTTGCCCGGACTAGTCGCATTCCTCAAGAGACCCTGCTCCACGACCACCTTTCCTGTTCTCCGAAGAAGGCTGTGGCATCCTTGTGATACGTTCTGTCCATTTTGTCAAGGACATGTAAAGAGGATTTCTATTCTTTGCAAAACAAACGTGCCTTTGATAACACTCAAATTATCAAGAGAAAGAAAAAAAAAAAAGAGAAAAAGACCATAAATGTTTGCTGATGTGACTCTAACCCTTTGTCTGCTCTTCCTTTTCCAAAATTGTTTTGTTCAGAGATGTCGGGCAGGGACTTCCCTGGTGGTCCAGTGGCTAAGAGTCTGCGATCCCAGTGCACGGTGGGGGGGTGGGGCCCAGGTTAGATCCTTGGTCAGGGAACTCAGATCCCACACACTTGCAATTAAGACAAAGCACAGCCAAGTAAATAAACAAATATTGTTTAAAAAAAAAAAAAAAAAAGACCTAGGGTACTCTGGATAGACAGTCAGCAAGGTCGACATACTTCCCGAGGATGTTGATGCTGGTATGTGGCCCAGAAATGCATACAAAAAGATGGACAGTCAAAAGAAGGCAATGGTTGGGGGTCATGACATCATCATCGTTTTACCCAGGAAGCCTTTCGTGAAAGGCAGGTCCGGTAACACTCGACCAGCATCTCTGCTGAGCAGCCACAGACTGAAGCTGAGNGTTGATGCTGGTGTGTGGCCCAGAAATGCATACAAAAAGATGGACAGTCAAAAGAAGGCAATGGTTGGGGGTCATGACATCATCATCGTTTTACCCAGGAAGCCTTTCGTGAAAGGCAGGTCCGGTAACACTCGACCAGCATCTCTGCTGAGCAGCCACAGACTGAAGCTGAGTCAGTACACGTCTGTTCCACCCCACCTGGAGTTCCCATCCTGTAAATTGCATCCCTTACAGGTTCTCTGAAAGTGAACCTTAGCTGGTCGCTAAGTCATGTCTGATTCTTTTGAGAACCCATGGACTGTAGCCCGCCAGGCTCCTGGGACCATGGGATTCTCCAGCCAAGAATACTGGAGGGGGTTGCCATGCCCTTCTCCAGGGGACCTTCCCGACCCAGGGATCGAACTTGGGCCTCCTGCATTGCAGGCAGGTGCGTTACCATCTGAGCCACCAGGGAAGCCCCTAAGGGTTCTCTGCCTGGCCTCAAACCTTTAGAGATTCTGTCTGGTCCTGCCTAGATCTGGTCCCCCGTCGCAGGGTCTGGCCTGCAAGAAGACCGTCAGTTCCTTCATGATCACCTCCAAGGAACTCAGGCTGCCCTGGGATAGGCCCCTTCAGGCACAACTGTTCCTCTTTAGTCTTTGGAAATGACTTTGTGTTCACACAGGAGTTCTGCCGCCGTTCCCCAGAAATAACCTTGCTTTGTGTTTGTACGAGCCCCAGCAAACTCCCTCCGAGATAACTCACAAACTGTCATTCAGACTCAACCTTCCTAACAAACTCATCAGCGCTGTATGAAACCAAAATATTATTTAAAGACACGTTGACTGCACTATGCAAACAGAGTTCTACACAAGTCCCAGGGAAAACGCTGTTTCTCACCCTACTGCCTCAAAAACACCTCCTTTCTCACGTCATGTTTCAAATGTTCAACATCTGTGAATTCCACTTTGCTTCCTAGAGCTCTTCATTTCTTCTTACTAATAACGCATCATCTTTCAGAGCGTGACTTAGCTACCTTTCTTCTTTTCTCGTACACAGAGGACGTGAAAATTAACGACTAAAGTAGATGAAATGGTCTCTTGTTAAGAAAATTATAAATGTTGAAGTCACCTGAATTTTTAAATATTTCCACAATAATCAGGAGCTCAGTAGAGAACGTTCAACACAAACGTCTCCGCTTTTGAGCTACGGTAAAAATTCTGGGACATCCCCGGTGTCTCAGGGATAAAGAATCCGCTAGCCAATGCAGGAGACACAGGTTCAATCCCTGATTTAGGAAGATGCAGGCAGCTAAGCCCGTGTGTCATCACTACCAAGTCTGGGCTCCAGAGCCCAGGAGCTGCAAATACTGATCCCACAGGCCCTGGAGCCCACAACAAGAGAATCCAGTGCAACAAGAAGCCCAGGCAGCAAAGAAGGCCTAGCACAATCAATTAACTAAATAAAATTAGTATAATTAATCATTAATATAATTAACTAAATAATAAATTTGGAAAATATTTGTTCAGTTTCCTAGACTCACAGCCAGAGAAGGCAATGGCACCCTACTCCAGTACTCTTGCCTGGAAAATCCCATGGACGGAGGAGCCTGGTGGGCTGCAGTCCATGGGGTCGCGAAGAGTCAGACACGACTGAGCGACTTCACTTTGACTTTTCACTTTCATGCATTGGAGAAGGAAATGGCAACCCACTCCAGTGTTCTTGCTTGGAAAATCCCAGGGACGGGGGAGCCTGGTGGGCTGCCGTCTCTGGGGTCGCACAGAGTAGGACACGACTGAAGTGACTTGGCAGCTTAGCGGCTAGATTCAGAGCTGAAAGCTTCTGTGGATCCCTGCACCGAGGTCACAGGACCAAAAATCTCTGGAACTGACCAAGCCCCATAGCAACAGTTGCCATGAGCCTCCAGATCTAATCCACCCCTTTCCTGACCCCATATTAGGTAAAATACCCACCCTATTACCCACCCTACAGTGTCCTAACCAATGACCTAATGCCACCCACCCTTCCAGTACAAATTTCTGTCTTGAGACTATCAAAATTGGCTACTAGCCCACGAAAGGGGTCGGCTGTCCCATGAGCCAGCCTCCTATTCCAACGGCATCTTCCATGCTAATAAACTTTCCTTTCCTCTCATTCTGCCTCATGCCTGGAAATTCTGTCCCAACCCACACACAGACCATCACAGATTCTGGATAAATACATAGATGTACTGTCCTGGAAATTCTTTCTTTTCCCTGGATATGAACCATTTCTTTTCAAATAAAATCTTAGTTTCAGAAGGATGAAGACAAACTACAGGCTCACTAGGAATCATTATAATCCTACGGGAAAGAAAAAAGTTCATCTATGGCAAAGAGAAAAAGTCTTTCAAATTTTTACTTACAAGGATCGAGTTGAATTTTAAAAGTTTCCTTGTGAATCTGGATCAAAACATGTGTGTTTCCACAACTAGACTGACAGTGATGAATAAAAAAATGATACCACCTACTATCAGTACATTGTATCAATAGATGTATATTAGAATTGTTGGAAATATGTGTTGAGAAGTGGAATGAAAAAGTGTCCGACTCTTTGCAACCCCATGGACTGTAGCCCACCAGGCACCTCTGTCCATGGAATGCTCCAGACAAGAATACTGGAGCGGATAGCCATGCCCTCCTCCAGGAAATGAAACCTGGGTCTCCTGCACTGCAGGCGGATTCTTTACCCCCTGAGGCAATGTCAACCTTTCCTCCCGTATCAGTAAACAAAGTTTGTCACAGTCACCAGCAATTGCAGCCACCAAAGATGGTGAGCTGGTTTGCCGAAAGAGAACTCAGAAAGTGAAAACTCGGAGGAGGCTCAGAAAGCGGAAACACAGGATATTGGCCCCACATCAGATCGCAAGGAAAATCAATTCTGACTCCAAGTTGGAACTATTTCTGTGACTTGCTTTCTTTTTTTTTTGCTTTTGTTATTATAATGGTACATTATGGGCCAGCCTCTGAGAATCCTGCCCCTCTGCTTGACTGTTAAGCTAGAGTACTTTTGTTCAGGACCCTGTCCACCTGTGAATGGATAGAAGAAGGAAGAAATGAACCCACCTCCCGCCTGAGGCTGGCCATTCTAGGAGATATTTGCAAGACTGGTGGCCTTTTTGTTTCCTCACCTCCCCACCTCTCCGTCCTATAAAAGAACCTGACATCCAGACCCCGGGAATATGGTTATTTTGAGACATTAGTCTGCCATGTTCTCAACTTGCTAGCTCCGTGAATAAAGTCCTATTCCTTGCCTCAGCACTTCGCCTCAGATTCACTTCCCTGTCATGCAGGCAGCTGAGTGAGCTAGGACTCTGTCACAATAGCTGAACTGCACATCAAAGGAATCCTTTCAGTGAGCCCAGATTCTTGAATCTTCCCATACTCAGAAAAGTGCAAAATTCCTTACCTTGGGGTATCTGGTTCTGCCCTTTGTTGCAAAACTTCTGTATAATCCAGCTCCTCCTTTGCCTCCGTGGAGCAGTTCTCTCAAGGTCACTTGAGATGCTGCCTCCCGGGCTTGAAGTCCTAAAAAGCTCCCACCAAATAAAACCACTGTCAACTTTTAGGTGGCGCATATTTTTTTTAAAGTCAACAGTATCAACAATGTTAAGTGTGCATGCCCATTCATGCAACAAATCCATCCTAGGAAGATAGGCAGACAAAGGTTCAAACAGATGTGCAAACATTCTCATCACAGCTTTGATTAAAACAGAAAACACAGAGTCTAGAAACATTCTAAATATTCATCAATTTCTTGCTGTTCAGTCGCTAAGTTGTGTCCGACTCTTTGCAACACCATGGACTGCAGCACACTAGGCTTCCTTGTCCTTCACTTTCTCCTGGAGTTTGCTCAAACTCATGCCCATTGAGTCAGTGATGCCATCCAATGATCTCCTCCTCGGCTGCCCCCTTCTCCCCCTGCCTTCAATCTTTCTCAGAATCAGGGTCTTTTCCAATGAGTCGGCACTTTGCATTATGAATAGGTCTGGCTAAACAAATGATAGTACAGTTTATACAGTTAAATACTAGCAATCTACCAGGCAATAATAATAATAAATATAATAATAAAATAATAGTAATCTCCTTAAAATGTAAGAGACAGGATGAACAGACAGATGGATAGATAAAAAGCAAGGAGGGAGAGAAGGAAGGAATAAATTATTGATCTTATCTCCTTGATCTCTTCTCATAGGGGAAGAAACGCAAACTCAAGTTTTATATTTATTAGCACTGACCTTGACCATGGCACAAATCATGCGCTACATTTTTTTAATGCCAGGAACAGCTCATTTCGACACTGATAACTGTCCTCAGGACTTGGAGTTATGATGTATCTATCATCCCTGAGAAACTCAAGGAAAAGGAAGATGACTGTAGGTCCCTGGGGTCGTCTGTATCGCATTCATCATCTGATAATCACAGGTTTCTCATCTAACTAACAGGTGGATAGACTCTTGATGCAGGAGAAGCTGCATCAAGACACACCGTGCCCTTTCGTCTCTCACACCTGGCTCGGGTCCAGCTCAGCAAACTTGTATTCCATGTAACCCAAGCGACAAGCCTCAAGACAAGAGCATCAGAGAAAACACTCTCATCTCCTGGAACGAGGACCCGTGAACGCTGGTCTGTGTTTCCACTTTGTAAGCAACCCTGCTCAAGATGGAGCCGTTCCAAACACGGGCCATTTGCCTGCCTGACGTTCTTGGAAATATCTTACTCCAAAATTCTCTCCAGAGTGATTTTCCCCCCGTCTCGTTCCTTTCACTGAACAGATGGATAGAAACATGAATTTTATCCTACAATGTCAAATCGTGTTTGCCCAACATTGGTGAAACTTGCTGCCTGGGAAAGCTGACCAGAAAATTTTGGAGTAAAACCAGACATGTGAGAGCAGAATTGAATGGGCAGCTCTCATTCCGCAGTCCACACTGATAGACAAGTTATTGTGCACTAAACTAAAACTGCCCAGGATCAAAAAAAAAAAAAAAAAAAATTGGAGATGACTCTTCTATTAAATCCTCTGCTCTCTTCCAGGATTCCTAATTTGGAGGAAGTACAAGCAATAAAAACACCCACATCAGACATCCTTAGCTCTGTAAGACACTCAAAGTTCTCTAAGATAACGCTGAGTGAATAAACTTCTCCAACTCATCAACAGAGCCCATTCCTTCTCTAAAACATTCTGACTAACTTCTTAACACACTAAACTTCTACGGCAGCAAACAGCCTAGACTCTGGGCTATGTAAATTTATAAATACATATTTGAGTATNTCAAAGTTCTCTAAGATAACCCTGAGTGAATAAACTTCTCCGACTCATCAACAGAGCCCATTCCTTCTCTAAAACATTCTGACTAACTTCTTAACACACTAAACTTCTACGGCAGCAAACAGCCTAGACTCTGGGCTATGTAAATTTATAAATACATATTTGAGTATGAACACACAAGACACATACACATATTTGTGATTTATTTATTCACTTTTATACTTATATATTATGTTATGGGCTGCCCAGGTGGCACTGGTGGTCAAGAATCCAACAGGCCAGTGTAAGAGACATAAAAGACACAGGCTGGATCCCTGGGTCAGGAAAATCCCCTAGAGAAGGAAATGGCAACCCATTCCAGTTGCATGGGAAATTCCATGGACAGAGGAGCCTGAC
>SJYA01008801.1:0-15906 GCA_006410615.1 Neotragus moschatus
GTATGGCAAAATGAGTACAGTATTGTAAAGCAAAACAAACTAAAAATTAAAAAATATAAAGAAGATAGGAGCCATACATTTGCAGAAAAACAAAGTGTGTGCTCAGGCTTTTTCTTATAAATTAAACACATTAGTCTGTAACTGAAGAGAATTCTTCACATCTTTTGTTTTCTACCTAAATTGTCTTTTGTTTCTATTATTACTTTGCCTTTCTATTTTCATTTTTATACCTCTGCATGCTTTGTCATTAAATCCTGAAAATAAAAGCAGACCATAGCCTTTCTAGAATATTTTATTTTAAATTGATAGCTACCTTTCCTATCTCTCCTTAATTTTTTGAAATAAAAATTATTTTCATTGGTTTGCTCTATATTTGCTTTAACATTATACCTCCCCCTGATAAATTAATTTCTTAAATACAGATGACCACTTAAATGATATTGGAGTTTAGGGGCACTCACCCCTCTGCCCATGCAGCTGAAAATTTGCCTATACTTTTTGACTCCCTGAAAACTTTACTAATAACCTACTCTTAACTGGAAGCTTTACTGATAAACAGTTTGTTAGCATATTTTATACATGCATTATGTTCTGTATTCTTACAATAGAGTAAGCTAGAGAAAAGAAAATGTTATTAAGAAAATCATGAGAAAAATAAAATACATTTAACAGTACCACACTGTATTTATCTATACTTTAAGTTTACATCATCTACATACAAGATGAATTATCTGTCTTGGAAGTATCTCCATCAATATTGTCTTATAGAAATCACTGTAGATGTTGTTTGTATTAGTACTGGATATCAAAAATGTAAAGATTATGTGAAAATTTATTTACAAGTATAATGATTCATGTATTGATAATAAAGAAGCAGCAATGTGATTGCTTTATGCTAACTTAGTGTAATCAATATAATTACTTCATGGTAGCCTAGGCTATACACTAAAAAAATGAATCATTAGAACAAGATCTGGAGGAGTAGGTGGATATGGAGTACATCTCTCTCCACTGATACATCAGGAACACAACTTCAGACACAGAAATGCATGCAGAACACCAGCTGAGAGTGGACAGGAGTACCTGACCAGCAGAAAAGAATATATAGAACCATGCAAAACTCGGTAAGATAAAGGAACTAGGGGGGAAAACAGGAGTGTTAGTAGGACTGGACCTGCCCTCAGTGGGTGGGGGAACTGAAGCAGAGGTCTGATCCCCACAGTGGGGCAGTTGTCTGGGTCAGAGGAGAAACATTTAAGCCTGAGAGTGAAACAGCTGATCTGTGGCAGCCTAAATGGAATGAGAGCAGACAGTCCTTGCCACAGCCATACACACCCTGGACAATGATGCAGGTCCTCTGGAAGGTGCAGAGGCTGGGAGCTGGAGTTTAGGGACTGTGGAGAAATCTCAGGGTGAGGGCTGTTGTTGACTATGGACAGATGAATCCAGGGGGTGTGAGGGAGGAGATCGTGATGGGAAATGCCTGTGGAGGAAAGCCAGGCAGTCATGGAAGCAAGGTGATACTGCTGAGTCATGCGTAGGGGGTGGAGCTATCACCATAGTCTCTCTCCCTCAGGTTGGCATCCACAGCTAAACAATAGAGAGGCTGGCCCACCAAACATCTGATGCCCCGAACTACACAGTAGGACCCCAATCAGGGCGCCTGTTTAAGTGCCTGATGCACTGATTTACAGAGTAGGACCCCAGCCAGGGGGGCCCCCTCTTGTGCCTGATGAGCCCAACAACAGAGAAGGACACCAGGCAAGGGAGCCCTCTAAGTGCCTGAACAGGCAGAGCTACAGAGAAAGACTGACCAAAGAGGCCTTGTGATGGCCAGCTACAAGAAGCTCGATAAAAGACTCTGATAGGGCCATAACTCCTAGGGTGGAGGCAGTCCATGTCTCTGCACACTTTGTGCCACCAGGGTCCCCACAAGTCAACAGCTGTGCCACATTCATGCTCAACTCTCACTAGGGCAGAACCACCACAGAGAAAATTTTTCATCTATGCGTTCAGGGTTGCTTTGGTCATGTCTAAATCTTTGCTACCCTGCAAACTGGCCTGCTAGGCTTCTCTGTCAGGGAGGGGATTTCTCCAGGCAAGAATACTGGAGCGTTTTAGCCAATACTGGTTGCCACACTCTTCTGCTGCTGCTGGTGCTAAGTCGCTTCAGTCATGTCTGACTCTGTGCAACCCCATAGATGGCAGCCCACCAGGGTCTCTCATCCCTGGGATTCTCCAGGCAAAAACACTGGAGTGGGTTGCCATTTCCTTCTCAAATGCATGAAAGTGAAAAGTGATAGTGAAGTTGCTCCGTCGTGTCTGACTTAACGACCCATGGACTGCAGCCTACCAGGCTCCTCTGTCCATGGGGTTTTCTAGGCAAGAGTACTGGAGTGGGGAGCCATTGCCTTTGCCACACACCATTCTAGAGCACTATATTTCCTACTGCCCTAGCCACCAACACCCCTGAGTACCTAGTGCTGCCAGAACCCCTGCGACGCAAGCAGCTGCACTACCTCCACACCTGGTCATCACAGGGACAAACCCAAGGCCTCCAGAGCAGCCTCAGGAGCAAACCCCAGTGGATGACCCACATGCAGAGGTGGAGATAAAACCACAATTGAAACCCAGGGGCGGTGTGACTAAGGAAAAAGTCCCCAAACCTTCCCACTAGACATACAAGCTGCAGACTTAACCCACACGATCAACTAGGCAGACTCTGTGTCTGTGGAATATATAAAAGGATATTGAAAGCTCCCACAAAAGAAATTGCACCAGTTCTGATAGCTGTGGACATTGGAGGCAAGAACACACAGGAGTAGGACGAGATTAGAGTCTGAGCTGCCCCCACAGCAGGTCCAGAGACCAGCACAGTGTTGGGGGTTATCCCAGGGACGTAAGGTGGACTGTGACTCCGAGTGAGAGAAAGGACATTGACAGCAGTGACTCCAGAAAACCACTTATTATGTTTTGACTTGTTCTGTAGATTCTTTTGCTTTCTCCCCCACCTATGCTATACTTGTTGATTTTACTAGTACTTTGAAATCTTATGAAATCTAATTAAGCTTCTGAGCTCTTTTTTTTCTCAGTCACATTTTTCATTGTTGTTATAAACCTCTGCCTCTACGTTGGGCTTTTGCAGTTCTGTGGAGTTTTCCTTTTTTTCAATGTTTAATTTTAATTTTCTAAACCTATTATTTTTTCTACCTTTATGCCTTTGTTTTCTTTTCCTACTGTTCTTTCCCCCTTGCTGTTAAACTTTAATGTATATAAATCTTCTTCATCTACCTCTATTTAAATTTGCATATCGATTCCTTCTTTTCTTTCATCTCAACATATTTGTTAGTTTTATTTTTATTGCTCTATTCTCCACTTGACACTTTGCTTTAATTTTTGTTTTCCAGTTTGTGCTTTAGTTAGTTTTGTTCTTAACTGGTAGATATAATTTTTGTTTTCCTTTATTCGTTGGATCAATCCATTATACTTTATTTTTGTTGGACTGTTTTGATTTTGCTTATGGGTATATACGTATATGTGTATATTCAGTCACACTTTTTATTGTTGTTATAAACCTCTGTCTCTACATTGGGCTTTTGCAGTTCTGTGGAGTTTACCTTTTTGTTGTTGTTGTTCTTTTCTCTAAAAATTTTTTTAAACCTATTATATTATTTTCTATATTTATTCATTTGTTTGCCTTTCCTACTTTTCCCCTTGCCATTAAACTTTAATGTATATAAATCTTCTTTATCTACCTCTATTTAACTTTTCATATCAGTTCATTCTTTCTTTCTTTTCCTCTCAGCATATTTGTTAGTTTTATTTTCATTGCTTTATTTCCCAATTGACACCTTGCCCTAGTTTTGTTTTCCAGTTTGTGCTTCAGTTAGTTTTGTTCTTAACTGGTAGATATAATTTTTTGTTTCCTTTGTTCACTGGGTCAATCTATTGTACTTTACTTTTGTTGGACTGTTTTGATTTTGCTTATGGGTGTATATGTATATTCAGTCACACTTTTTATAGTTGATATAAACCTCTGCCTCTACATTGGGCTTTTGCAGTTCTATGCAGTTTTCCTTTTCTTCTTTGTTCTTCCTTTTTTTTCTTTTCTCTTTTTTATAATTTTAACTTTTAAGTTTCTAAAACTGTTATACTTTTTCTATATTTACTCCTTTGTTTGCCTTTCCTACTGTTCTTTTCCCCTTGCAGTTAATCTTTAATGTATATAAGTCTTCTTCATCTACCTCTGTTTAACTTTGCATATCTATTCTTCTTATTTTCTTTCCCTTCCTCTCAACATATATGTTAGTTTTGTTTTCATTCCTTTATTCTCCACTTGGCATCTTGCTTTCGTTTGTTTTAGTTAGTTTCATTCCTAATTGGTAAATATAACTGGATTTCCTTTGTTTGCTGGGTCAATCTACTGTACTTTATTTTGTTGGGATGTTTTGACTTTACTTATGGGTGTATATTTATATGTGTATGTTCCATTATTTTAATTATTATTTGCCTGATTTTGTAACTGTAATTTTTCTGGGGTTCATCTTTGATTTCTCATTTTTGGATATTTGTTTTAATCTCACTTAATGTCATAACAAACCACTTGTGGAATCTTCATTCCTGACCATAGATCAAGTTCTGAACCTTTGGAGTGGGAGCATTGACTCCAAGACCCAAGACTATCAGAGAACTAACCCTAGGGAGTATTAAATAGTGAGAATTCATGCACAGGAAACCACTTGAATACAAGACCCAACATCACCCAACCACCAGTAGCACCCTGGGCAGGACACCTCATCTAAACAAACAAAACAAAATTACAAACCCAATCATCAGCAGACAGGATTACCACCTCACTCAGCCTTGCCAATCAGAGGAAAAACAAACAAACAACATCAACAAAAAACTCAGCACAAATCTCACTCTATATGAAGTTTACACAAATCACTGGATCGACCTTAGGAGGGCAGAAACCAAAAGGAAGAAAGAATACAATCTTGAAGATGGGGAAAAGGAGACCTCAAACACAATAAGTTAAAAAAAGATAATGAAAAGGCAGAGAAATACTACACAAATGAAGGAACAAATTAGAAACACAGAAGTCTATATAAACGAAGAAGAAACAGGCAAACTACTTGAAAAGGAATTGAGAATAATCATAGTAAAGATTATCAAAAACCTTGAAAGCAAAATGGAAAAAAATACAAGAATAAATTAACAACTAGAAGAATTAAAGAATAAACATACAGTGACAAACAGCACAATTACTGAAATTAAAAATACTCTGGAAGGAATCAATAGCAGAATATCTAGAACAGAAGAATGAATCAGTGAGCTGGAAGATAAAATGGTGGAAATAAGTTCTGAAGAGCAGAATAAAGTAAAAAGAATGAAAAGAACTGAGGACAGTCTCAGAGACCTCTGGGACAGTATCAAATGTGCCATCATTCAAATTATAGGGATCCCAGAAGAGAGAAAAGTATGAAAAAAATTTTTGAAGAGATTATAGTTAAAAATTTCCCCAACATGGAAAAGGAAATAATCAAGTCCAAGAGATGCAGAATCCCATACAGAATAAATCCAAGGAGAAACGCCAAGACACATACTAATCAAACTAATAAGACTAAGCACAAAGAAAGAATATTAAAAGCAGCAAGGGAAAAGCAACAAGTAACATACAACAAAACCCTCATACGTTTAACACCTGATCTTTTAGAAGAAACTCTGCAGGCCAGAAGGAATGGCAAGATATATTTAAAGTACTGAAAGGGAAAAATCTACAATAAAGATTGCTGTGACTGGCAAGGATCTCATTCAAAATTGATGGAGAAATCAAAAGCTTTTCAGACAAGCAAAAGTTAATAAAATTTAGTACCACCAAACCAGGTTTATGACAAGTGTTAAAGGGACTTATATAGTCAGGAACAGAAGAGAAGGAAAAAGATCTACAATATCAACCCCAAACAATTAAGAAAATGTCAACAGAACATGCTGCTGCTGCTAAGTCTCCTCAGTCGTGTCTGACTCTTTGCGACCCCATAGATGACAGCCCACCAGGCTCCACCATCCCTGGGATTCTCCAGGCAAGAATACTGGAGTGGGTTGCCATTTCCTTCTCCAGTACATGAAAATGAAAAGTGAAAGTGAGGTCACTCAGTTGTGTCCGACTCTTCGCGACCCCGTGGACAGTAGCCTACCAGGCTTTTCCATCCATGGGATTTTCCAGGCAATAGTACTGGAGTGGGATGCCATTGCCTTCTCCGCAATAGGAACATATATATCAATAATTACTTTAAATGTAAAAGGATTAAGTGTTCTAACCAAAAGACTGGCTGAATGGATACAAAAACAGGGTCCATATATATATGCTGTCTATAAGAAACCTACTTCAGACCTCAGGACACATATAGACTGAAAGTGAGAGAATGGAAAAATATAGTCCATGAAAATGGGAAAAAGAAAGCTGGAGTAGCAATCCTTATATCAAACAAAATAGACCTTAAAATAAGGATTACAAGAGATAAGGAAGGACAAAATATAATGATCAAGGGACCAATCCAAGAGGAAGCCATAACAATTGTAAATATCTATGCACCCAACATAGGAGCACCTCAATATGTAAGACAAACACTAACAGACATAAAAGGAGAAATTGACAGTAACACAATAAGAGGAGGAGACTTTAATACCCCACTCACACCAATGGACCAATCATCAAAACAGAAAATTAATAAGGAAACACATCTTAAATGACACATTAGATGAGATGGATCTCATCAATATCTTCAGGGCATTCCATCCAATTGCAGAAAAATACACCTTCTTCTGTGGATATTCTCCAGGATATGGAACATTCTTCATGATAGACATCTTTGGTCACAAATCAAACCTCAGTAAATTTAAGGAAATTGAAATAGTATCAAGCATCTTCTGGAGAAGGCAATGGCAACCCACTCCTCTACTCTTGCCTGGAAAATCCCATGGATGGAGGAGCCTGATAGGCTGCAGTCCATTGGGTCTCGAAAAGTCAGATACGACTGAGCGACTTCACTTTCACTTTTCACTCTCTTGCACTGGAGAAGGAAATAGCAACCCATTCCAGTGTTCTTGCCTGGAAACTCCCAGGGGTGGCGGAGCCTGGTGGGCTGCCCTCTATGGGGTTGCACAGAGTCAGACACTACTGAAGTGACTTCGCAGCAGCAGCAAGCATCTTCTCAGACCACAATGGTCTGAGACTAGATATCAACTACAAGAAAAAAAAAAAAACTGTAAGAAATACAACACAGAGACTTTAAACAATACATTTTAAAATAACCAACAGGTTACTGAAGAAATGAAAAGAGAGAGAAAAAATTTCTAGAAACAAGTTGCAGTGAAAACACAACTCAAAACCTATAGGATGCAGCAAAAGCAGTTCTAAGAGGGAAGTTTATAACAATACCATCCTACCTCAGAAACAAGAAAAACATCGAATAGAAAACCTAACTTTACACCTAAAGGAACTGGAAAAAGAAGAATAAGCTTCCGCGCCCCCTCCCCCCAAATTAGAAGGAAAGAAATCATTAAGATCAGAGAAGAAATTAACAATGGATATTACTCAGCCATTAAAAGGAGCACCAGTGAATCAGTTCTAATGAGGTGGTTGAACCTAGAACTTATTATACAGAGTGAAGTGAGTCAGAGAGAGAAAGGTAAATATCTTATTCTAACACACATATACGGAATCTAGAAAAATGGTACTGAAGAATTTACTTACAGGGCAGCAATGGAGAAACAATGCAGAATAGACTTGTGGACATGAGGAGAGGGGATTAGAGGGTGAGATGTATGGAAAGAGTAACATGGAAACTTACACTGTAATATGTAAAATAGATAGCCAATGGGAATTTGCTGTATGGCTCAGGAAACTCAAACAGGGATTCTGTATCAATCTAGAGGGGTGGGATGAGGAGGGAGTTTCGAAAGGGAGAGGATATATGTTTACCTATGGCTGATTCATGTTGAGTTTTGACAGAAAACAACAAAATTCTATAAACCAATTATCCTTCAAAAAAATAAAAGTGAATAATTATAAGAATTTTATGGCATATAGTATACAGTAATATTCATGGTACAAATTGGAAACATTACATTAAAAAATCATGATGATAGGCTGAAACTGTTTCCCCAGTTATGAGAGAGAGGCATACTCTACAGTGATATAATACTTTGAAAACAAGGTATAAAGTAGAAAGGACATTAACACATTATGAATCTTAAGAAATATCTCTTTATGCCTATAGAAGGATAGGCTTTCTACTTAAATACAAATCTTGCATCATTCTATATAATGAATACTTAGGAGATGATCATGACATGAAAATCTCTTACAGTTCTTGCCATACAGTTATTAGATTTTCACATGAAGACATATAAACACAACGGATAAGTTTATTAACAGCAGGATGATTATTTACTATTCATTAAGTGAAATGGATCATATTAAAGGTCTTCATTCTCATAGTATTTACCTTGAGTAGTCTGAAGAGGGGGACAAAAAGAAAGTTAATCTTGCTGTGTCAGGGTAGCAAGAGGCAGAAGAGGTGGAGGAGTTTTAAGGGGAGCCAGGAGAGGCAGGCACATTCTGTGTAACTTTATGGAAATATATTGTAATTTCTGTCTTTTTTACTTTTTCTTTTCACTAAAAATGTTTTTAACATGGTACCAATCCTTCAAGTATTTGCTTTAGTTTCATTGCTCATGTTACAGAGGGTCCATGTTGTAAGAGAAGTCAAATGCAGTTTTGCATAATTGGAGCCCTTCTGCCAGATTGTCTAATGTCAATTTGTTTTCTAGCACTGCTGCTTCTACAACTTCTTTCCCATCTAGTTCAAAAGCACACATCTTCATCAAGTTGTCTTCTGCTAATTCCTCTGAATGTGATGTCTATCAGCTCCTGAATTTTTCCAAGATCTTTATCTTGAAACCCTTCCTCCACAGCACCCCCCCCCAACTTTTTTGGCTATATCCACGATCTCTCTCATGTTTTCCTCGATTGGCTCTATCATAAATACTGTGGAGTCATGTAACACATCTGAACATAGTTTTTGGCAACAGGAATTTACTGTTTCATGCTTAATGGCTTTTTAAAAAATAACCATGGTGTCTTCAGTGATGTGGTCTTACCAGACTTTCATCATGTTCTCTCTATCAGGGTTCTTTTCCGTTGTGTTGATAGTTCTTTCCATAAAGTACCATGTGGAATGAGCCTTAAAGGCCCCTAGGGCCCCCTGATCTAGAGGCTGAATTAGAGATGTTATGTTTGAGGGGAAGTAGATCACTTTTATGTCTTCAATACTGAACTCAATAATTGTACTCACGGAGTTCTGGGTGGCCAGTGGCATTGTCCAATAGCTAAATAACTTTAAAAGGCAACTCCTTACTGGCAAGATACTTTCTAACTTCAAGGACAAAGCTTCAATGGAACCAATCCAGAAAAACTGTTCTCACTTTCAGTCCTTCTTGTTGTACAACTAAAAGACTAGCAGCTGGTGTTTATCTGTTCCCTTCAAGGCACGAGTGTTAGCAATTTTATAAATAAGAGCAGTGCTGATTGTAAACTCCATTGTATTTGCACAGGTCAGTAATTAGCCTATCCCTCCCTGCCTTAAGTCTTAGTGCTCATATCTCTTCTTTAGTAATAAATGTCCTGCATGGAATTTCTTTCCAGAATAGGGCAATTTTGTCTGTATTAAAAAAAAAAAAAAAAGGACTATTCAGGAAGATATCCATTCTCCTCAATGACATTCTAATGGCATTTGGGAACTTGTCTGCTGCCTCTTGGTTAGCATAAAGTTCTCCTTCTATGGTCTTGACATTAAAAAAACAAAACAAAACAAAAAACCCTCTTTTTAAAATTATTAAACTATCCTTTGTTGGCATTAAATTCTCCAGTTTTTGATCCATCACCTGCTTGCTTTAAATTGTCATGTAACTATTTTGCTTTTTCTTGATTCATATTAGAGTCTACAGATATGCCTTTCTTTTAGCAACCCTGCCTCCATATGAAAGTTTCACTTTCAATATAAGATAAAAAAGTATTTTGCATTTTCTTTTTCAATCTAAATCCCTTTTATTTCTTTTTCTTCTCTGATTGCCATGGCTAGGACTTCCAAAACTATGTTGAATAGTAGCGGTGAGAGTGGGCACTCTATGTGTGTTCCTGATCTTAGAGGAAATGCTTTCAGTTTTCAACACTGAGAATAATGTTTGCTATGTGCTTGTATATGGACTTTATTAAATAAAGTTATGCCAAGTTTCTGGAGAGTTTTATCATAAATGGCTGTTGAATTTTGTCTAAAACTTTTTCTGCATCTATTGAAATTATCATATATGCTTTTATCTTTCAGTTTGTTAATGTGGTGTATCACATTGATTGATTTGCATATATTGAAGAATCCTTGCATTTCTAAGATAAATCCAGTTGATCATAGAGTATGACCCTTTTGATGTATTGTTGGATTCTGTTTGCTAGTATTATGCTGAGGATTTTTGTAACCATGTTCACCAATTCTATTGGCCTGTTATTTTCCTTTTTTGTGTGGTTTCTTTGTCTGGTTTTGGTGTCAGGGTGCTGGTAGCCTCATAGAATGAGTGTTTCTCCTTCAATTTTGTGGAAGAGTTTGAGAAGGGAATGTGTTAGTTCTTCTCTAAATGTTTCATAGAATTCACCTGTGAAGTCATCTGGCCCTGGCCTCTTGTTTGTTGGACGATTTTAATCACAGTTTCGGTACTTGTGAACAGTCTGATCATATTTTTTATTTCTTTATGGCTCATCTTGGAAGGTCGTCCAAGAATTTGTCCATTTCTTCCAGGTTGTCCATTTTATTGACATAGCTGCTTGTGGTAGTCTCTTAGGAATCCTTGCATTTCTGCAGTGTCAGTTGTAACTTCTGTCACTTTTTGCAGATGACATGATACTATAGAAAATCCTAAAGATGCCACCAGAAAACTGTTAATCAATGGTTTAGTAAAGTCATATGATATAAAATTAATACACAGAAATTTCTTGCACTCCTATACACTGACAGCAAAAAATCAGAAAGAGAAATTAAGGAAACGATCCCATTCACCATTGCAGAAAAAAGAATACATACCTAGGAATAAACTTACCTAGGGAGACAAAATACCTGTGAAGAAAATGATAAGACAGTGATGAAAGAAATCAAAGATGACACAAACAGATGGAGAGATATACCATGTTCTTGGATTTGAAGAATGAATATTGTGAGCATGACTACATTACTCCCCAATTCAATACAATCTCTCTACAAATTACCAATGCCTTTTATTCAGAACTTGAACAAAACATTTTATGATTTCTTTTTTATTGTGTTGCAAATTTTGTTTTTATCTTTAAAAAAAATATATTTCAGGAGTACAGCATTATGATTTGACATCTATGTACACTACAGAGTTATCACTACCACAAATATAATTGCTGTATATCATCTCCTTCACCCAATTTACCCACTGTCCTTCATTTCCCCTCTGATAACTACTAATCTAAAGCAATGACAAACCTAGATATAGTGTTGAAAAGCAGAGACATTACTTTGCCGACAAAGGTCCGTCTAGTCAAAGCTATGGTTTTTCCAGTCGTCGTGTATGGATGTGAAAGTTAGACTATAAAGAAAGCTAAACACCGAAGAATTGACACTTTTGAACTGAGACATTGGAGAAGACTCTTGAGAGTCCCTTGGACTTCAACAACATCAAGCTAGCCAATCCTAAAGGAAATCAGTCCTGAATGTTCATTGGAAAGACTGAAGCCAAAGCTGAAGATCCAATATTTTGCCCACCTGTTGTGAAGAACTGACTCATTGGAAAAGATCCTGATTCTGGGAAAGACAGAAGGCAGGGGGAGAAGAAGACAACAGAGAATAAAATGGCTGGATGGCATCCCTGACTCAATAATCATGAGTTTGAGCAAGCTCTGGGAGTTGGTGATGGACAGGGAGGCCTGGCGTGCTGCAGAATGTGGGGTTGCAAAGAGTTGGGCATGACTGGGCGACTTGAACAACCACAATCACTAATGTGTTCTGCTTGTTTTTTTGTTTATTTTTGTTTGTTCATTTGTTTTGCTTTTAGATTCTGCATATGGGTGAAATCAAATGCCATTTTTCTTTCTCTCTCTGATTTATCTTAGTATAATACTTTCAAGGTCTATCCATGTTTTTTGTAAACAGCAGGGTTTTATTCTTTTTTATGGTTGAGTGATATTATATTGGAACTATGGCTTTTCTTGCCTTCCCCTAGGTCTTCCATAATCTCTTTTTATATCCTCTCCTGCTACTGTCCATCTTTACCACAGTGCTCTAGACACAAAGTTTTTGTTAGTTTAACACAAGTAAGCGTCTTTGTCTTTTCCTTTTGTTGCAATCTCATTACCAATATTGTTGAATTCCAATTCCTCTCTACTTCAAGAATCTACTGAAATATAAGGATTTTCGCTGGTATTTTCTTGACTATATAATTTTTTCAAAACTTAATTTTTATATCGAAGGATAATTGCTTTACAGGATTTTATTATTTTCTGTCAAACATCAACACGAATTAGCCATAGGTGTACGGATGTCCCCTCCCTCTTAAAACTCTCTCCCATCTCCCTCCCAATCCCACTCTTTTAGATTGTTACATAGTCCCTGTTTGAGTCATACAGCAAATTCTCATTAACTATCTGTTTTGCATACGGTAGTGAAAGTTTTCATGTTACTCTCTCCATACATCTCACCCTCTCCTCCCCTCTCTCTGAAGTTTGTTCTCTGTTTCTCCATTGCTGTCTTGCAAGTAATGATAATCAGTATGGCAATGGAAACCCACTCCAATACTCTCGCCTGGAAAATCCCATGGATGAAGGAGCCTGGTGGGCTGCAGTCCATGGGGTCGCTAAGGGTCAGACATGACTGAGCAACTTCACTTTCACTTTTCCTTTCATGCATTGGAGAAGGAAATGGCAACCCACTCCAGTGTTCTTGCCTGGAGAATTCCAGGGACGGGGGAGCCTGGAGGGCTGCTGTCTATGGGGTCGCACAGAGTCGGACACAACTGAAGTGACTTAGCAGCAGCAGCATCTTTCTAAATTCCATATATATGTGTTATATCTTTCTCTTTCTGACTTACTTCACTCTATTTAATACGCTTGGGGTTCATCCACCTCATTACAACTGACTTAAATGCTTTCTCTTTTATGGCTGAGTAATATTCCACTGTGTATATGTACAACAGATTCTTTATCCATTCATCTGTCAATGTACATCTGGGTTACTTCCATGTTCTAGCTATTGTAAATAGTCCTGCAATGAACAATGGGACACGTGTCTTTTTAAACTTTTGTTTGCTCCAAGCATATGCCTAGGAGTGGGATTTCTGGGTCATATTGTGGTTTTATTTCTAGTTTTTTAAAGAAATCTTCATACCATCTTCCTTAGTGGCTGTATCAATTTACATTGCACCAGCAATGCAAGAGGATTCCACTTTCTCCACATTCTTTTTAACATTTATTGTTTGTAGACTTTTTGATGATGGCCATTCTGACTGTTGTGAGGTGGTATCTCATTGTAGTTTTGATTTGCATTTCTCTAATAATGAGCATATGTGGATGTGAGATTTGGACTGTGAAGAAGGCTGAGTGCCGAAGAATTGATGCTTTTGAACTGTGGTGTTGGAGAAGACTCTTGAGAGTTCCTTGGATTGCAAGGAGATCCAACCAGTCCATTCTGAAGGAGATCAGCCCTGGGATTTCTTTGTAGGGAATGTGCTGAAGCTGAAACTCCTGTACTTTGGCCACCTCATGTGAAGAGTTGACTCATTGGAAAAGACTCTGATGCTGGGAGGGATTGGGGGCAGGAGGAGAAGGGGATGACAGAGGATGAGATGGCTGGATGGCATCACTGACTCAATGGACGCGAGTCTGAGTGAACTCTGTATGTTGGCGATGGACAGGGAGGCCTGGCGTGCTGTGATTCATGGGATCGCAAAGAGACAGATACGACTGAGTGACTGAGCGACTGAACTGACTGAATAGTGAGCAATGTTGAGCATCTTTTCACGTGCTTATTAGCCATCTGTATGTCTTCTTTGGAAAAATGTCTATTTAGGTCTTTTCCCCTCTTTTTCATTGGGTTGTTTTTCTGGTATTGAGTTGTATGAGCTGCTTGTATATTTTGGAAATTTATCCTTTGTCAATTGTTCCTTTTGCTATTATTTTCTCCCACTGTGAGGGTTGTCTTTTCACCTTGTTTATAATTTCCTTTGTTGTGCAAAAGCTTTTAAATTTAATTAGGTCCCACTTGTCTATTTATTGTTTTTATTTCCATTACTCTAGGATGTGAGTCATAGAGAATCTTGCTTTGATTTATGTCACTGAGTGTTCTGCCTATGTTTTACTCTAAGTGTTTTATAGTTTCTGGTTTTCTATTTAGGTATTTAATCCATTTTTAGTGTATCTTTGTGTATGATGTTAGGAAATGTTCTAATTTCATTCTTTTGCTTTCCAGCTTTCCAAACACCACTTATTGAAAAGGCTATCTTTGTCCCATTTTATATTCGTGCTTCTTTGGTCAAAAATGAGGTATGCATAGGTGCATGGGTTTATCTCTGGGCTTTCTGTCTTGTTTCATTGGTCTATATTTCTGCTTTTGTGCCAGTACTATACTGTCTTGATAAATGTAGCTTTGTAGTATAGCCCAAAGTCAAGAAGGTTGATTCTTCCAGCTCCATTCTTCTGTCTCAAGACTGCTTTGGCTATTTGAGGTCCTTTGTGTTTCCATACAAATTGTGAGATTTTTTGTTCTAGTTCTGTGAACAATGCCATTTGTAATTTGATAGGATTGCATTGAATCTGTAGACTGAGTTTGGTAGTATAATCATTTTCATAATATTGATTCTTCCTACCCAGGAACATGGAATATCTCTCCATCTGTTTATGTCATCTTTCTTTCATCAATGTCTTAAGATTTTTCATATACAGCTTTTTTTTTCTCTTTAGGTAGATTTATTCCTAGATATTTTATTCTCTCTGTTGCAGTGGTTAATGGGATTGATTCCTTAATGTATCTTTCTGATTTTTCATTGTTAGTATATAAGAATGCAAGTGAGTTCTGTGTGTTGATTTTGTATCCCATGACTAAACACAGGTGGCTGTGAGCCGGCTCACTAAGCGTGGCCGAGAGGAGCTACCCCACGTCTGAGGTCAGGGGCAGTGGCCTAGGGTGCAAGGCTGTGATGGCGCAGGAATGGCCTGGAGGAGCTACCCTGTATCTGAGGCCAGTGACAGCCGGGAGGAGACACCCCGCATCCGAGGTCGGGGCGGCCAGGAGAAGCCACCTTGTGCCCAAGGCCAGGGGCGGTGACCTTGGGGAGCCACCCTGAGCCCGAAGCCAGGGGCGGCAGGTAGGAGGAGCCATCCACGCTCGAGGCCAATGGCTGGGAGGAGTAACCCGAGGAGTGGTGGCTACGCAGGCACAGGAGAGTCTAGAGGAGCTATCCCACATTGAAGGTCAGGAATGGTGGCAGTAAGGATGTACCCCTTGTCCAAGATAAGGAGCAGCAGCTGTGCTTTGCTGGAGCAGCCATGAAGAGATACCCCACACCCAAGGTAAGAGAAACACAAGTAAGTTGGTAGGTGTTGCAAGNTGGTGGCTACGCAGGCACAGGAGAGTCTAGAGGAGCTATCCCACATTGAAGGTCAGGAATGGTGGCAGTAAGGATGTACCCCTTGTCCAAGATAAGGAGCAGCAGCTGTGCTTTGCTGGAGCAGCCATGAAGAGATACCCCACACCCAAGGTAAGAGAAACACAAGTAAGTTGGTAGGTGTTGCAAGAAGGCATCAGAGGGCAGACACACTGAAACCATACTCACAGAAAA
>SJYA01008802.1:0-16000 GCA_006410615.1 Neotragus moschatus
GGTGTTCATTGGAAGGACTGATGTTGAAGCTGAAACTCCAATACTTTGGCCACCTGATGTGAAGAGCTACTCATTGGAAAAGACCCTGATGCTGGGAAAGATTGAAGGTGGCAGGAGAAGGGACAACAGAGGATGAGATGGTTGGATGGCATCACGACTCAATGGACATGAGTTTGAGTAAACTTTGGGAGTTGGTGATGGACAGGAAGGCCTGGCATGCTGCAATCCATGGGGTTGCAAAGTGTCAGACATGACTGAGTGACTGAACTGAACTGAAAGTATCCAGTTGACCCAAAGAGCTCATTATCTGAGCATCTAATGTATTCATAGAAAGATCTCTGCTATTTGAATAGATATCTGGCTTCCCTGGTGGCTCAGACTATAAAGAATCTGCCTATTATTCAGGAGACTGGATCTGATCCCTGGGTCAGGAAGATCCCCTGCAGAAAGGAATGGCTACGCACTCCGATATTCTTGCCTGGAGAATCCCATGGACAGAGGAGCCTGGCGGGGTACAGGGGGAAAAAAATAAGGATGTGGCAACAACTCCTCTTTGCTCTGTAATTTATTCAACAAGTAGAGTTGCCTCAGGATTTTTTTTTCCTCTAGACAAAACATGCACCCAAAAAAGTGTGAATCCAATTTTTAATTTAAACTAGCATTTCAAGAGCATTTTGGAAAATATCCTTTTATTTTCAAGGTATAAAGAATAAATCTAAATTGGAGAAGTCTGAAATGTATGTCATCAGTCTGTGTCTAAAGGTCAAAACTTTAACATGAGGTTTTGATAAAAGAAATACTTAAATAAAAACTTTTACCTCCAAAAATTCTTGACTTCTATACTGCTGATATAAGTTTAGTATTGAAAAAAGAAATTCTTTCGCCAAATGATATACTCTCCTCATATTCTAAATAAAGAAAACAAACCTCTGGCAAAATGATCAATAAATGGATAGAATTACATGTTAATGCTTAAGATGAAACAGGGCCTCCAATACAGATTTTAAAAATGATAATAAAATTCAAAGCAAAAACTAATGTTAATAATTTTGAAGAACATATTCCCATAATACTTTCAATAAGAAGTATAAAAATAGAAGAAAGTGAAAACATTAAATCAGTTGACACAGTAAATTTGCTGCCCTATAGTGGAGACAGACATCGGGTCTTGGTATTTTTGTAGGTGGGTTTTTTTACAGCCTCAATAAACAGATAATATAATTTCATCACAGAATAAGAAAAGAAAGTAACCGCTAACTCCCAAATATACATGTATTCTAACTGTTTTAGTAAGACCAAAATAGAATAGTATAATAAAACTACATTTTGTACCAAACACTCTGTGACCACTGGGTTGTCTATTTTAAATAAAATACCATCAAATCGTATTCAGCAGTGTTTGCTCACCTAAAAGAAGACTCAGTGTCTTAAAACAGAAGGCTTTCTTAAGTAATCTTTGCATTCAAAGCAGTTTCAATCAAATTCTCAACAGATGTTTTGTGTTTATTTTTCAAAGCTTCATAGCCTGATCTCAAACTTCTGATAATGGAACAAAGAGCTGTGAATGCCCAAGTCATCCGCAACATAAGTGTCAGCATAAAGAAGAAGAACTTGCCTTGCCAAATAGCAAACCTTTCTGGTAGAAAGTAGAAGCCCAAGTAGTTCAGACACAGATAATGAATGAGGAGCAGATCAGTATCTTGCTGGATGACTGGAGCTGAAAGTGAGAATTCATTTGTGTGTAACAGAAAAGTGAAAATATGGGTGAGCAGGATACACTCCAATTTCAGGATTAATAACCTCCTTCCTGACACAGGAAACAGTCGAAATAGCATTTCAACAAAACACGGAAACTGATGTTTCTCTTTTTCCCAGTTTTATTGAAAAATAATTGGCATATCTCCTTCTTTAAGGTTTTACCACATGGTGGCTTGATTTACGTACATTGTGAAATGATTACTAACATCCATCGTCTCACGTAAATACAGTAAAAAGAAAGGAGAAACAGAAAGGAAAATTCTCCACTTTTGATGAGAGCTCTTGGAATTGACTCTCAATAATTTTCCTATATATCATGGAGCATTGTTAACTGTTGTAGGAAGGTGGTAAAATGTCTAAACTTCTAGTGGGAAGTGCTAGGGATGTAATGTCTGAAGGATAACTGCAATTAACTCTGCTGCACGGGGTACAGTGAAAATACCAATTACATGTCTTGATTATCAAGCAAATGGAAAAAACAATTTTAAGCTTTGTTTATCTGAATGATGGGTGAATGGAAATTTGTTAAATCATCTTCTATACGATTAAAATATTTCATATTTAAATTAGAAATTCATTTTTGGAGCAGTTGGAAAACATGAACTGGAAGTCAGAAAACTTGAATTTTCGTCCCTTTTCAGCCTTTAATTATCTCTGTAACTGAGCTGTCAAGGATCAGTGTTCTCATTAATAAAACAGAGCCCCTAGAAGAGGTCTGTGCCTTCAGCCACCAAATGGTAATGTCCCTGGCTGCTCTAACCCACGTATTTCCCAGGAATTTCAATGAGCTTTGAACTGTAGCAGAATTTATCAGCCAGCCTGTGTTTGTCAAGCAGGTGACTACAGTTCTTAACTCCTGCTCCTTAGTTCTCGGAGGAGCAATTATGATAATATCATCAATGTAATGCACTAACTGGCTCTTAATGTTTATCATTTCCAAGTCCTTCCTCATCTAATTATGACAAATGGCCATGTATTCAAATATCCCAGTGGGAAAATAGTCAATGTCTACAGAGTTCCATCCAAAAGAGTGGAAAGTGGGCCTGGCTGGGCTTCAAGTTTGCACTGAAAAGACCTTTAGCAGGATCTGTGAGGACACAGCTCACTTTGAGTCGTTCATTCTTTTTCCGATTCCATAGAGCGGGTGCCTATGTGATTCTCCATACTCTTAACCTCCAGAGCGTTTGCTTTACTTACTCACCAGACAAGCCTGTTAAGAGGGGGTTTAGTGGGACTTCCCTGGTGGTCCAGTGGCTCGGACTCTGAGATCCCAGTACAGGGGCATCGGTTTGATTCCTGGTTGTGGAACCAGATCCCACATGCAGAACCTGAGGCCTGACACAGCCAAAGAAATAAAGAAATAGAAGTGCTCAAAAAAGAGGGGGGCTTTAAAAAGATACGAAACAATACTTCTGCTTCAGTCGTTTTTGTAATAAGAGCAGTGATCTCTTGCTGCCTTCCAGGCGGGTCTCAACGTGGTCCTTTAGTCTGGTTAGTGGTAACTAGGCGCAGGGCAGAACCAGACCACAGGAAAGGGGGCCGACAGCACGATCGTCCACTCATTGTCTCTGCCCCGCTCATGCGTTTGGGAAAAGGCAACGAGGCTTCAGAGTAACCTTTCCAGCTACATTTTCTTTGCGATGGGTGGCAGGGTTCACACCTTTCTATCCTCTCCAGCACTGACTCGCCATACCGGACCTCCCCTCTCCATCACCGGGCCTCTCAGAAGGCCATCGCTGCCCCTCGTTTTGCCCGTGACGCTCCCTGCCTGCTTCACTCGGAGGGTGGCCTGGGATCCCCACCAGGGGTAGGATGGTTGGTCAAGCAGATCATGGGCTCTGAACTTTTTTTAAAATCAGATTGTATCACTTAAAACCGAGACAGTGAACTCAGCTCTGGTGCAAATATTTTTCATTCCAAACTGGAATCCTCATGGGTGAATTGGATTCCTCAAGGTCTTGGAGGTATAAGGAGAATAGATCCTGTGATCCTCTTTTTGGAGGGGGGTTGTTTTAATTAATTGCTCCTGGAGTATAGTTGCTTTCCAATGCTGTGTTAGTGTCTACTGTACAGCAACGTGAGTCTGCCATATGTATACATGCCCCTCTTTGGGGATTTTCTTCCTTTTAGGTCACCGCAGAGCGCTGAGCAGACTTCCCTGTCATCTGCACTGACACAGCGCTGAGTTTTGTGTGGACAGGCACTTAGGTTGCTGGAGTTACTCTGTCAGGCCTGAGATTACACCTGGCTGTCTTTTTCCCAGGACTTTAAAAAATATATTAAAAAAGGCAAAGGAATATAGTTTCATGAAAGTGCCAGCAGATGTCAGCAAAAGGCAAGGCAATCACACTTGACTTCTGTATTGGGACATCAAATATTTAAATATCAAAGTCAGAGCTTAGCAAAACATATCAAGTTTTTACTTTTATTTACTTTTTATTTATATTAAAACATTGGGAGTAGGGGCGGGGAGTTGTGCTTCACAGCACACAGGATCTTGGCTCCCTGGCCAGGGACCTCAACCCCTTGTAGGGGTGGTGGTGGTTTAGTCTCTACGTCGTGTCCAAATCTTGCGAGTCCACGGCTGCAGCCCGCTGGGCTCCTCTGTCCATGGGATTCTTCAGAATCCCCGGAATTCGGGGGTGGGTTGCCATTTCCTTCTCCATGGGATCTTCCAGTAATCGAACCTGGGTCTCCTGCATTGTAGGCAGGTTCTTTACCAACTGAGCTATGAGGAAATCCCTTGTAGTGGATGGAGTCTTAATCATGGCCACCAGGGAAGTCCCACAAGTTTTCAAATGCAGTGACTCTACCTTTAATTCCCTTTTTGGGAACAGTGGACAAGGGGGATAGCAAAAAGAGAAATTTGATCTTCCAGGGTAGAAGTTCTACTGTTTGATGCCAGAAAACTTGCTACAAGTCACTCAGTGATTCTGGCCTATCATAAAGCTCTGGGAATTCAAACTGAGAAGGTATTCACAAAGAAATCTCACAGCTGGAAGGGGCCAGCGCCCATTATACCTTACACCTGATGAAGCTGTCTGAAGTTTCCCTCAGAGTGACCAAACTTTAGATAGACTGCTTCCAGATGCTCGGTCAGACCCTGACCTTCCTTCTCGGAAAACATTCATTTTAGAAAAGTTTTAACTGTAAATTCGGCGACTAACCCTTTGAGATATAAATCTTTTTAAAACTTCTTGCCATTATTATAGTCTAAGAATGTCTTTTGCAAGGACCTGGGAACCATGCCTTTGAAATGTCATGGAGTAAGCTTACTAAACATTTCTTTAAAGCACATTTTAATATTTAAAACTATAAAAAATAAGTTATAGTAACTTTTCAAAAGGGTCTGTTAGATGGTCACGATGAATAAGGGATGGCTAAGTTATCCTTCAGGAAGTTTTTTATTTAAAATTTTAAAAAAATAATTATTAAAATAATATTTTATTATAAAAAGTTGATGTATAAAAAGCACTGAATACAAAATCACACTTCCATAGACAGTGTATTCCTGTATTAGATATAAAATCTAAGACTTTAACTTTTAATTTGTCTCTGTAAGTGACTAAGCAATGTATAAAATTATACCCGATTATAGCAAAAAAAATGCTTCCTTGATAATGTAGCTAAGAAAGTTCAGCTGATATAAGAGCTTGATTGGGAACACAATAATTCCTTAAATCAGTTAAAAGTTATTTAATAACCTATTTGAACAAATAAAACCAAAATCTTCTCTTTTTACCAATGTTTAGTCCTACACTAAGGGCCATGAAATTGACAAGATAGATGTGCTTGAAAACTGCAGCCACCAGGTTCAGTTCAGTTCAGTCGCTCAGTTGTGTTCGACTCTTTGCAACCACATGAATCGCAGCACGCCAGGCCTCCCTGTCCATCACCATCTCCTGGAGTTCACTCAAACGCATGTCCATCAAATCGGTGATGCCATCCAGCCATCTCATCCTCTGTCATCCCCTTCTCCTCCTGCCCCCAATCCCTCCCAGCATCAGAGTCTTTTCCAATGAGTCAACTCTTCGCATGAGGTGGCCAAAGTACTGGAGTTTCAGCTTTAGCATCATTCCTTCCAAGGAACACCCAGGGCTGATCTCCTTTAGAATGGACTGGTTGCAGATAATTATAACTGAAAAAGCACATTTAATTCTATGTGGATGAAAATACCATTCCATCAGTGTAAAACCAGACATTCTGTATAAAAAGCAAAACAATGTATGAATAAAAATATCAAGTATAACTTGATATGGGCTATTACTTAATTTCTAAAAGTTCAAAATAATCAATTATCAGAAACTCTATTTGTTTAAATTTTCAACCACTATAAAACATTTCAAAAATGCCCTTGACTGGCGTAAGACACTGTTTCAAAGACAAAGCATTTGTTTATTTGCTGATAATATACTAGACGACTGAAGAGTTAAGAGCAGTGGTAGGTGCACGCCTGTGTGCTAAGCCGCTTCAGTCCTGTCTGACTCTTTAGGACCCTATGGACTGTTGCCTGGCAGGCTGCTGGGTCCATGGAATTCTCCAGGCAAGAATACTGGAGTGGGTTGCCATGCCCTCCTCCAGGGGATCTTCCCCACCCATGTATCCAATCAGCGTCTCCTGTGACTCCTACATTCAAGGCGGATTATTTACCACTGAGCCACCAGGGAGGCTCATTAAAAAAATGAAGAGTCCGACTTGCTCATAAATCATGGTAAATGCAAGTTTAATTGGCTTTCCAAAGTTATTTTACCCATTGTATTGAAATATGAATTTGTACATATTAAATATAAAAGTAAGCTTGTTCTTTATATTAAAAATGATAAATAATGAAAGAATGATAAGCAGGTTTGGATGGATAGATGTTTCTACTATTAGTTTGCTGCTGCTGCTGCTGCTAAGTCACTTCAGTCATGTCCGACTCCTAGCGACCCCATAGACTGCAGCCCACCAGGCTCCCCATCCTTGGGATTCTCCAGCCAAGAACACTGGAGTGGAGTGCCATTGTCTTCTCCGCTAGTTTTCCATATAAAACTATGAAAGCAATCCATTAGACCTGGAGGACCATATGGTCTCTGTCACGATACTCCACCCTCCTACTGCAATGTGAAAACGTCAGAGACAACATGCAAACAAATGGGCATAGCTGTGTTCCAATAAAACTTTATTGACAAAAATAGGTAGTAAGCTGAATTTGGCACAGAGGCCAGAATTTGCCAACCTCTTTTCTAGACTAAAATCAGAATGTGCCATTTGAGTAGCAATTTATCCAAGTCATCTCAATATGGTATGGATATTTCCTCACCTAAACTCAGATGCCCATTGATACAGTGACTGATTTTGAATGTAAAACAAAGACATTTAATCCATTCCTTAATGCGGGTAAGCAATGAATTCTCTGTTCTTTTCTATTGGTTTTCCCACTGCTCTTTATGCTGTTTTATACTGTATTTGCCTTATTTAAATGACGCTGCTCAATACTGTAATCTCTTATGTTCTTCTAAAATATTAAATTATAGCAGAAGACATAAATTTGGTTGTGGTTGTTTATCCGTAGAAAAGTATAGTTTAGTTTATGTTGCTTTTCCTTCCAAGGAAATCAAAGCAAAAATCATATCAATTATTTACAGGAGAGAATTTATTTAGGGCACCTAAGGGGACTCTAATAAGGATATTTANCGCTGCTCAATACTGTAATCTCTTATGTTCTTCTAAAATATTAAATTATAGCAGAAGACATAAATTTGGTTGTGGTTGTTTATCCGTAGAAAAGTATAGTTTAGTTTATGTTGCTTTTCCTTCCAAGGAAATCAAAGCAAAAATCATATCAATTATTTACAGGAGAGAATTTATTTAGGGCACCTAAGGGGACTCTAATAAGGATATTTAATTTATAATTTTTACAGATTTAAAGAATGATCTAAAGATGTGAGAAGATGCATGATTGTACTAAATGAGCATAAATATTTTTAAAGCCATGCAGGCAACATTATGGATCATATGATTTATATCTGTCCAGAAATAGACTCCGAGAACAGTATATGAATTTATATGGGAAGTGAAGGCAACACCTACAGGGGTGTGGGGGAGGCAGCCCATAAAAGATCTCTCAGCTAGCCAGCCACCACAGTGGGCAAACAGACCTTAATTGAACCCCACTGGGACACAATCGAAATTTCACAATTTGTATGGAAATACAAAAAACCTCGAATGGCCAAAACAGTCTTGAGAAAGAAGAATGGAGCTGGAGGAATCAACCTGCCTNTGTTCTTTTCTATTGGTTTTCCCACTGCTCTTTATGCTGTTTTATACTGTATTTGCCTTATTTAAATGATGCTGCTCAATACTGTAATCTCTTATGTTCTTCTAAAATATTAAATTATAGCAGAAGACACTTGATATATTTTCATAAGCTTGCCTTGAAAGGACGAATTTAAGCTTTTTGAATCTGTGAGATAAGCTAGTTTGCAAGGTCAGTCTCGATAATGCCCACAATTTTACAGTGATGAGTTCCTTCTGGAAGCCCTGAAGTTTTTCTTGCAATTTAAATAGATAAGAAATGGTTTTTCCCTATGAAAGCCACTGAACTTGAGAATGAAACAAATGTTGCTTATGGATACTACCTATCTGAGAAAAAAAAAATGTCAAGAATGTATTGCCCTACTCTTAACTTGTTTTAACAGATTTGTTCAATCTTCTTGCAGTTCTCTGGTGAGAAAGATTTCCCTGTGTTTACATCAGTAAGAAAATTTTCCTATTGCTGCAATAGATTAGATACAAGAAACAAGTCTTTGTACTGATTTTGCAAATAACTGAGAGTTTATGGAAGAAAGACTTCAATATTTGACTGTCAAGGATATATGAGAAGCCATATAAGTTATCAATATCATTGCTAATCTCAATAATTTTATGTAACAGATTCAGTTACTGGAATTTGGAAACATCAATATACTTGCCTGACCATACTCCTGTGTTTAATGTGTTCTGACTAAAATAAAATTTTATGGTATTAACTACCTTAACCCTGTCCTATGCAAAACCCTGAGAAATCAGAGTATAATTTTGTTATAAAATTAATTATATTTTCAGTTACAATTGTTTAAAATGTTTTCCCATTTATCACCTAAGATAACCAGACATATCAGCAGTGGTTTGCATACTAACTAGGAAAACAGTGGTGTAGTTGGAAAAGCACTGTAATTGGAGGCAAAAAATGCCGACATTCAAATTGTGGTTCCTCTGCTCAGTAGTTCTGCAACCCTGAAGAGTCACTTAACATTTCTGAGCTTCAGTCATTTTAAAAGGAAGAAATGCAATAAAAAACATAGTGGGGAGTCACCTGGCATGTGATCGTGTAACTAAATACTGTCACGTATTTCAAGAACTGTGTTTGCATTTGGACAAAGTAGAGCGCAGTACAGTCATAGTGAATAAAACCTTTCTTGTAGTTCAGAGAAAAAAGTGGGGGAAGGACAGAAGCACAGAGCACAGGCATGCTGGAATAATAAGTGCAGAATAACCTGCACTTTGGACATCAACATGCTCAAGAGATTTACTTCTTTAGAAATATAAATAACGCACTCATGCCAAAAGTACACTAGTTTATGTAACATGACTTATCATTGCAGAAGAAAAGCTTTGTCCTTAAACCGTTGAAGAATTTCAGCATGGTAATAATTATGGGTGATCATTTTGACATCAGAACATATCAGACTTCATTACAACACATTACAAATTAAGCACTGTCACTTAAGGGGTCACCAAGTAACAACACAATCATAAACACTAGTGTAAATGTGAGCCCTGTTCTAGAATATCCTTATAGCTCACTTTTAAAATATTTTCAAATGGAAATATAAGATTAAAAATTTTGATGGGGAGGGAATTCCTTGGTGTTCAGAGGTTAAGACTTCTCACTGTCACAGCTGAGGGCATAGTTTCAATTCCTGGTTGGGGAACTAAGATCCCACAAGCCATGAGAGGGAAAAAAAAATGTGATAGGGAGATTTAAAGGCCACCAGATTTTCATAGGACTTCCCTGTAGTTCAGATGGTAAAGAATCTGCCTGCAAAGCAGGAGACCCGGGTTTGCTCCCTGGATCAGGAAGATCCCCTGGAGAAGGAAATGGCAACCCACTCCAATATTCTTGCCTGGAAAATTCCATGGACAGAGGAGCCTGGCAGGCTACGATCCATGAGGTTGGAAAGAATCGGACATGACTAAGCAACTAACACACAGATTTTTATATCAGACCATCATCATGTCAGCTTAACTCTCATCTTACTCTTACATTTATACAAGCATCTCTATGTAGGATCTTTTAATAAAACCTTTATATATGAGTAAGCTAGTGGAGGTGATAGAATTCCAGCTGAGCCATTTGAAATCCTAAAATATGATGCTGTGAAAGTGCTGCACTCAATATACCAGCAAATTTGGAAAACTCATCAGTGGCCACAGGTCTGGAAAAGGCCAGTTTTCATTCCAATCCTGAAGAAAGGCAATGCCAAAGAATGTTCAAATTAACACACATACACACTCATTTCACACACTAGCAAAGTAATGCTCAAAATTCTCCAAGCTAGGCTTCAAGAATACATGAACCAAGAACTTCCAGATATTCAAGCTGGTTTTAGAAAAGGCAGAGGAATCAGAGATCAAATTGGCAACATCTGTTGGATCATTGAAAAGCAAGAGAATTCCAGAAAAACATCTGCTTCATTGACTACTTGAAAGCCTTTGACTGTGTGGATCATAATAAACTGTGGAAAATTCTTCAAGAGATGGGAATACCAGACCAACTTACCTGTCTCCTGAGAAACCTGTATACAGGTCAAGAAGCAACAGTTAAAACTGGACGTGGAACGATGAGATGGTTCTAAATTGGGAAAGGAGTACGTCAAGGCTGTATATTGTCACCCTGCTTATTTAACTTACATGCAGAGTACATCATGAGAAACACTGGACTGGAAGAAGCACAAGCTGGAATCAAGATTGCCGGGAGAAATATCAATAACCTCATATATGCAGATGACACCACCCTTATGGCAGAAAGAGAAGAGAAACTAAAGAGACTTTTGATGAAGGTGAAAGAGGAGAGTGAAAGTTTGGCTTAAAACTCAACATTCAAAAAAATGAAGATCATGGCATACGGTCACACCACTTCATGGCAAATAGATGGGGAAACAATGGAAACAGTGGCAGACTTCATTTTCTTGGGCTCCAAAATCACTGCAGATGGTGACTGCAGCCATGAAATTCAAAGACACTTCCTCCTTGGAAGAAACGCTCTGACCAACCTAGACAGTATGTTAAAAAGCAGAGACTTGACTTTATTGACAAAGGTCCATATAATCAAAGCTGTTGTTTTTCCAGTAGTCATGTATGAATGTGAAAGTTGGATCACAAAGAAAGCTGAGCACTGAAGAATTGATGTTTTTGAACTGTGGTGCTGGAGAAGACTCTTGAGAGTCCCTTGAACTGCAAGGAGATCCAACTAGTCCATCCTAAAGGAAATCAGTCCTGAATATTCATTGGAGGGACTGATGCTGAAGCTGAGGCTCCAATACTTTGGCCACCTGATGTGAAGAACTGACTCATTTGAAAAGACCCTGATGCTGGGAAAGATTGAAGGCGGAGGGACGACAGAGGACAAGATGGTTGGATGGCATCACCGACTCAATGGACATGGGTTTGAGCAAGCTCCAGGAGATGGTGAAGGACAGGGAAGCCTGGCGTGCTGCAGTCCATGGGGTTGCAAAGAGTCAGACATGACTGAGCAATGGAACAGCAACAAAAGTCTTAGTAGCACCCACCACATTTCAAAGGCCAGAGAATGGGTCACATGCTCATCCTTAAATAAGAGATTGACAAGGGAAACAGGACTAACATGAGTTACTTAAACTAATCAGAAGTTAACTGAGCAGAGGATGGGGTTACTTTCTGATGAATCACTAGGAATGGGTCACTGTGAGCAAGAAAAATGAAGGAAATTGGTACTAAATGGGTACAAATACATTAACAAACAAACATGTTCCATTCACCAAAGTGCCTGAACTGGATATGAAAAGAGTAGTTGGCCAGTTTAACTCTATAGAGATTTAACAATATTGTTTTCCACATCTGGAAAGGTGGTCTACTTTCTGTTTAATTTCCACTTTTGGATTCTTGGCTGTGCTGAGTTGAATAGTGTCCCCCAAATTCATGTTCACTGGAACATCAGAATGAAACCCTATTTGGAAATAATGCTTGCAAATATAATTAGAGTTAAGATTAGGTCATAGTGGATTATGAAGGACCTTAACCCAAAAACTGATATCCTTATAAGAAAATAAAACAGAGACACACAGACACATAGGAGAATGCCAGATGACGGATGCAGAGATTTGAGTGATGCGTCTGCAAACCAAGGAATGCCAAAATTACCAGAGCTGCCAGAAGCTAGAAAGAGGCGGAAAAAAAAAAAAAAAAAAAGATGCTTCCTTACTGCCTTCCGTCACCTTGGCCCTGCTGACACCTTGATTTCAGACTTTCAGTCTTAAAACTGTGAGAAAATAAATTTTGGCCACTTTAAGCTACTCAGTTTATAATACTCTGTTATGGCAGTCCTAAGAAACTAATACGATAGATGGCTACCTTTTAATCTTAGTTTTAGGGGGTTTCTTTAAAGTTTCAAATACTTTTAATTCATCGCAGCCTACTTTCAAATGTTATACAATCTCAGTTATAATTTAAGATCAACTTAAAAAATTTTCCCCTCCCATCTTTTGTGCCATTTTTGTACTTTATTTCTGCTTTTGTTATACAACTCAGAATATATTGTGGGTTTTTTTTTTTAAGTTTTGCTTTAAACAATTACATTTAAAGATATTTTAAATTAGGAAATGTCTATTTTATACATATACGTATCTCATATATATATATATATATATATATGCACATATCTCTTAATTCCTTTTGTACATCTGGTTTTCCATCTGGTATTATTTTTCTTCAGTCCAAAGAGCTTCCTTTAGCATTTATCTTAATGCAGATTTGCTTGTGACAAATTTCCTCAGCTTCTGCTTCTCTAAAGATGTCTTAATTTTGCCTTTATCTGTGAAGAATATTTTTGCGAGATATAAAATTCTAGGTTGACACGATATTTTTTTAAATTTTGGAACTTAAAACAGATCATCCCATTGTCTCCTGCATGCATACTAAGTCGCTTCAGTCCCGTCCGACTCTTTGCAACCCCTTGAACTGTAGCCCACCAGACTCCTCTGTCCGAGGGGCTTTCCAGGCAAGAGCACTGGAGTGGGTTGTAATGCCCTCCTCCAGGGGATCTTCCCAACCCAGCGATCAAACCTGTGTCTCCTACATTTTCTGTGTTGTCAGCAGGCTCTTTACCACAAGCGCCACCTGGGAAGTTCCCATTGTCTCCTGACTTTCATTATTTATGGTAAGAAGTTATTAAATTCTTATTTTTGTATTCCTGCATCCAGTGTCTTTATTTTTTTCTGGTTGCTTCCAGGATTTTCTCTTTACTACTGGTTTTTAATAATTTTTTTTATTATGTTCCTTTGTTTTTTTGTTTGTGGGTGTGTGTATATTCTGCTTGAGGTTAATTTAGCTTCTTAGATAATTAGGTTTTCAGTAATAATCAAAATGGAAATTTGGGGGGTATTGCATTTTGAAATATTTTTTGGAGTCACCCTATGACTTCAACTACACATATATTATGCCAATTGATATTGTCCCACAGGTCATTGTGCTGTTTGTTGTGGGATTTTGTTTCCAGCTTTTTCTCACTCTGAGGTTCAATTTACATAGTTTCTATTGCAGTCTTCAAGATTATTATTGTTTTATTTAATTTATAATATTCTACTAAGTCTATCCAGTGAATTTTTCACTTTAGATATTATATTTTTCAGCTTTAGAGAGTCCATCTGTTTCATTTTTCATATCTTTTACTTCTCATACTCATATTTTACAGTAAATATTTTCAAGGCTCTCTTTATTTATTTGTTTGCTGTATAATACAATCTAGATATTTTTCCCACTAAATTGTGAACATGTTTATAATACTTGTTTTAAAATTTTGTCTGCTAATTTTATTTGGGTCTGTTTCTATTGAATAATTTTTCTCTTGGTGATGGACAACACCTATTTGCTTCTTCATGTGTTTAGTCATTTTTATTGGATGTTGGACATTTTAAATATAACCCTGTTGATTGTATTCTGATGTCTTTCTTTAAAGAAAATTTAATTTTGTTTTGAGAAGCAGTTTAGCTATTGCAAACCACCTTGAGACTTTTTAAAGAATCTTTTTAGGGTAGATTTTGAATAGGCTTTACTCAGTGGTATTGATAGCCTTTTTGCCCCTCCTAGATACTAACGAATTCTGACATCCACTGCGTGTCCTACAACGCAATTCAATTCTGACACTATCTGCAGTTCGTGTCAAACTCTACACACTTCAGGGTTTAGTCCCACAAGATTGTTCTCATTTCAGATACCAGTTACAAATATTGGGTCAGTAGGTTACCCCCACTTCTGTTCATTTGTGCTACAAAGTTGAAGATTTCCATGATGCCTCTCCCTTCAGTTTCAATAATTTGCTAAAATAACACACAAAACCTGTTACCTACTATTACAGGTTTATCATAAAGGATACAATTCAAACAATCAAATGTAAGAGATATATAAATATAGTGGGGTCCAGTGGGGGCACCCGGAGAAGTCAATGGCACCCCACTCCAGTACTCTTGCCTGGAGTACTTCCCATGGATGGAGGAACCTGGTGGGCTGTAGTCCATGGGGTCGCTAAGAGTCGGACATGACTGAGCAACTTCACTTTCACTTTTCACTTTCCTCCATTGGAGAAGGAAATGGCAACCCAGTCCAGAGTTCTTGCCTGGAGAATCCCAGGGATGGCGGAGCCTGGTGGGCTGCCGTCTGTGGGGTCGCACAGATTCGGACACGGCTGAAGCAACCTAGCAGCAGCAGCAGCAGTAGGGGCCCATCATCCCCCCAGCACATTAATATGTTCACCAGCCCAAAAACCCCGCNACCCAGTCCAGAGTTCTTGCCTGGAGAATCCCAGGGATGGCGGAGCCTGGTGGGCTGCCGTCTGTGGGGTCGCACAGATTCGGACACGGCTGAAGCAACCTAGCAGCAGCAGCAGCAGTAGGGGCCCATCATCCCCCCAGCACATTAATATGTTCACCAGCCCAAAAACCCCGCTTCCAAGATACCCACGTCTAAGATCTGGAGCAGCAGCTGCACTTTGCTGGAATGGCTGTGAGGAGATAACCCATGTCCAAGGTCAGAGAAACCCCAGCAAGACGGTAGGCGCTGGAGCGGCTGTGAGAAGATACCACATGTTCAAGGGCAAAGGATAAGCCCCAGCAAGATGGTAGGAGGGACGAGTAGAGTATAGAATCAATTCCCACCAGAGATGCTCAGAGGGCGCAAACAAACCTTGTGCACACCAGGACCCAGGGAACCCACAGAGACTGAAACAGAACTGTGTTTGAGCATCTGTAGAGGTACGGGTCAGCAGTGGACTGTGGCAGGGGCTCTGGGTGCAGCAGACTTGGGTATGGCATACGCCCTCTTAGAGGAGGTCGCCATTAACCCCACCACAGAGCTGCCAGAACTTACCCAGGACTGGAAATAGACTCTTAGAGGACACAGATAGAACCTTGTGTGCACCAGGATCCAGGAGAAAGGAGCAGTGACCCCACTAGACTGACCCAGACTTGCTCGGGAGTGTCCAGGAGTCTCCAGCGGAGGTGTGGGTTGGTGGTGGCCTGCTGCAGGGCTGGGGGCACTGAGTGTAGCAGTACATGCGTGGGATCTTTTGAAGGAGGTCACCATCATCTTCATTACCTCCACCATAGTTTGGCCCCAGGTAAATAGCAAGCGGAGAACACAGCTCCACCCATTAACAGAAAATTGGATTAAAGATTTACTGACATGGCCCCATCCATCAGAACAGGACCCAGTTTCCCCATCAATCAGTCTCTCCCATCAGGAAGCTTCCATAAGCTTTTTATCCTTCTCCATCAGAGGGCAGACAGACTGAAAACCACCATCACAGAAAACTAATCAATCTGATCACATAGAACACAGTCTTGTCTAACTTAATGAAACAGCCATGCCTTGTAGGGCCACCCAAGACAGACAGGTCATAGTGGAGAGTTCTGACAAAACATGGTCCACTGGAGAAGGGAATGGCAAATCACTTCAGTATTCTTGCCTT
>SJYA01008803.1:0-17245 GCA_006410615.1 Neotragus moschatus
GTGGAAAATAATAAAATTGGACAATTATATTGCACACAAAGATAAACTCAAATGAATTAAACATTTAAACATGAGACCTAAATCTATAAAACTTTAGATGAAAATAGGGAAAGTCTTTGTGATATTGATCTAGGTAATGATTTCCTGGCTATGACACAAACAATACATGCAACAAAAGCAAAAATAAGCAAGCAGGAAGACATCGAACTAAAAAGCTCTCCACAGCTAAGGAAAAAAATCATAGTGAAAAGGAATCCTACAGAATGGAAAACAGTATTTGCAAACTTTTTATCTGTTAAGGGATTCATATTCAAAATATACAAGGGCTCAAAAACTCAATAGCAAGAAAAAACAAACAAACAATTTTTAAAATGGGCAATTGGCTTCAATAAACATTTCTCTGAAGAAGACATACAAATGGCCAACAGATATATGAAAATATGCTCATATATTCATCAGGGATGTGTAGATCAGCCACATTTTAGTAATGATATCTAGCAAATATCTTACTTTGAAACTTTAATCCACCCATCTGTAAAATGAAGATACTATTGTGTTTTGTAACAATCCTAATAAACAGGATAATCAAATGCAAGAATGTATGACAATTTTTTAAACTATTATATTTTAGCATATTAATCATTGCCATTGCTACTTTAGTTTTATTGGTTGAAGTTTGCATATTTCAAGATTTTTCTCACTTGGAATTAAGTAACTCTGTTTATGTTTAAATATCTGATCATAACAACAGTAAAAAGCCCCAGGAAAGAGTTCTTGCCTTATAATTATTCTTAATAGTCTAATTATTTTGAATAGTTGGCATTACTCTTTACCAAACAATTACCTAAATCTAACTTACATATATAATTAGCTCAGAATGGGCAAAAATATGAAACACAGTCCAGGTTTTCAAGGGGAAGTTGTTTTTCTATGCACATATTACAAGCCAAATTGCTTGCTGGATACTCATTCAGACCTCTCTGGAAAACTGCAAGATGAATTATTCTAAAGAATAAGAGTATTTGGCACAATAATTTTTGTGAGAATTACTATTTTATCTAGTTCTTCCTCATAAGGATAACAAAAAACTAGTTAATATTATAGTGCTGTTTAATGATAGCTAAGAGGGAGAAAAAGAATTTGTGACAAACAATTTTAGTCAATATTTTAAAGAATGCACTGAAAAGAGATTATTATATAAAAGTGTAAACAAGTTGATGAAAACTTCCACTACTGGTGGTACTGATAATGCTGCATACACGAGAGTGAATAGAGTGATAGTGTCTATACAGTCAGGATCACATGGATCACATGATTCAAAGTCTTATCGTAGTACAGGGGCTTGCGTTACAAAGTGAAGCTGTGAGCCATACCATGCAGAGCCACCCAAAGCAGACAGGTCACAGTGTAGAGCTCTGACAAAATGTGGTCCATTGGAGGAAGAAATGGAAATTCACTTCTGTATTCTTCCCATGAGAAAAGTATGAAGAAAAGTATGAAACAGCAAAAAGATAAAACACCAGAAGACGAGTCCCCCATGTCAGTAGGTATCCAATATGCTACTGGGGAAGAGTGGAAGGCAATTACTAATAGCTCCAAAAAGAATGAAGTGGCTGGGCCAAAATAGAAACAATGCTTAGTTGTGAATGTGTCTGATGGTGAAAGTAAAGTCCTATGCTGTAAAGAACAATATTACATAGGAGCCTGGAATGTGAGGTCCATGAATCAAGGTAATTTGGATGTGGTCAAGCATGAGATGTCAAGGGTGAACATCAACATCTTAGGGATCAGTGAACTAAAATAGACCGGAATGGGTAAATTTAATTCAGATGACCATGTCTATTACTGTGATCAAGAATCCCTTAGAAGAATGGAGTTGCCCTCATAGTCAACAAAAGAGCCTGAAATGCAGTACTTGGTTACAGTCTCAAAAATGACAAAATGATCTCAGTTCGTTTTCAAGGCAAATCATTCAGCATAAGGGATTCAAGTTTTCATCATAGGGGATTAGAATGCAAAAGTAGGAAGTCAAGAAATGCCTGAAGTAACAGGCAAGTTTGGTCTTACAGTACAAAATGAAACAGTGCAAAGGCTAACAGAGTTTTGCCAAGAGAACACACTGGTCATAGCAAACACATGCTTCCAATTACCCAATAGATGACTCTACACATGAACATCACTAGATGGTCAATACCAAAATAAGATTGATTATATAATTTTTAGCCAAAAATAGAGAAATTCTATACAGTTAGCAAACACAAGACCTAGAGCTGACTGTAGCTCAGATCATGATCTCCTCACTGCAAAATTCAGGCTTTAAATTGAAGAAAGTAGGTAAAACCACTAGGCCATTTAGGTAAAGTAATGACCTGCGTAACTATGATTGTGTGGCCACTCACCTAGAGCCAGACATCCTGGAGGTGAAATCAAGTGGGCCTTAGAAAACATTACTGTGAACAAAGCTAGTGGAAAGTGATGGAATTCCAGTTGAGCTATTTCAGATCCTAAAAGTTGATGATGTTAAGGTGTTGCACTCAATATGCCAGCAAATTTAGAAAACTCAGCAGTGGCCACAGGACTGAAAAAGGTCAGTTTTCATTCCAATCTCAAAGAAGGATAATGCCAAAGAATATTCAAACTACTATATAGTTGTGCTCATTTCACATGCTAGTGAGGTTATGCTCAAAATCCTCCAAGCTAGGCTTCAGCAATATATGAACCAAGAAATTCCAGTCATAAAGCTGGGCTTATAAAAGGCATTAGAACCAGAGGTCAAATTGCCAGTATTGGATCATAGAGAAAACAAGAGAATTCCAGAAAAACACCTAATTCTGAAATAGGAGGAGGGTGGGAATGAACAAGACAATATTCATTTCTCCCACCTCCTAGGCACACTAATTCATCAGGGGTAATGATTACTCTGAATCTACCTTCTTTCTTACAGCTGCAATAGTGGGGGCAGACAATGGTCCTGCACATCCTTCATTTCAGGAAAAAAAAGGGAAAAATCTGTATCTCACCAGGAAGATACAGCCCTGTTTCCGGAACTTTTCCTTAAATTGCTTCTTTTCTTTATGGAAACCTTGAGACATAATTGTAGCAACATGTAAAAAATTAGTAAATCCTTAAATGTGTGTCTTCTGGGTTAATTTTATTGGTAGTTTTATTTATTCTATGGGGAGTTGAGCCCCCATTATTTTCAGCCACAAGGTTTTCCCTACAATACTGAGACATGAAAACTACCATTCATAATTCTACTACATATTTTAATTTATAGTTGCAATTTAAAATGTTTAAACATTGATTATGTTTTAATTCAAATACATAATCAATGTTTAAATACTCAAGAAAAATTGAGTTTCAAAGTGTTTTTCAATAGGACATGTGAATTTAATGAACCGAATATTAAACAATGGGAAATAAATGTGGGTGCTCTAGTTCAAGAATAAACATCTCTTCAGACTTTCAAGAATCTTCATAAACATACTTAAAATCAAGGGCACACCATATCCCAATAAAATGGACAGAACAGAAAATATTAGAGATTTTTACACTAATCAGACTGGTAATTATGTGCATTATCCTGAAACACATTCCATACTGGTGAGATGCAAATTATGACAAATATTTCAAAATATATTTGATAATGTCAAATTTTCATAATTTCCTTACACTATGCCTTGGGAATCTCATTTCTAGAGAAATTCCCTAGAGAATTTTTCAGATACATGCACATGGAGACAGGGACAAGCATACAGACTGAACCATTATTTGCAATAACAAAAACACTAAAATAAATGTTTTTATCTTTTGGAGAACTCACAAATAAGCTCTGATTCCATTTATACCATAAATTACTACATACATGATAAGATAAATTAACTTGGGGAGAACAAGATGGTGGAGGAGTAGGTGAACATGGAGTACATCTCTCTTCACAGATACATCAGGAAAACATCTTCAGACACAGAAGTGCATGTACAATACCAGTTGAGAATGGACAGGAGTACCTGACCAGTGGAAAAGAATATATAGAACCACACAAAACTCAGTAGGATGAAGAAGCTAGGGGAAAAACAGGAATGTTAGTAGAACTGGACTTGCCCTTGGCAGATGGGGGAACTGAGACAGGGATCTGATCCCCACAGCAGGGCAGTTGTCTGAATCAGAGGAGAAATATTTAAGGCTGAGAGTGAAACAGCTGATCTGTGGCAGCCTAAATGGAATGAGAATCAGACAGTCCTTTCGCAGCCATACATACTCCGGACAGTAACACTGGTCCCCTGGAAAGAACAGAGCTGGAATTTAGAGATTGTTGAACAATCCCAGGGAGAGGGCAGCTGTTGACTGCAGAGAGACAGATCAGGGGAATGTGAGGGAGGAGGTTGTTGGGAGAAATGCCTGTGGAGGAAAGCTGGGCAGCCATGGAGGCAAGGCAATAAAGCTGAATCACATGTAGGGGGTGGAGCCATCAACGATAGCCTCTCTTTCCCCATATGCCAGCATCAGCGGCTGAACAATAGAGAGGCTGGCCCATCAAACACCTCACACACTGAACTACAGAGTAGGAGCTGACCCAGTGTGGCCCTTTAAATGCCAGACCTGCTGATCTACAGAGTACAATTCCAGCCAGGGTTGAGGGGCGGGGGGTCATGTGCCTGGTGCACTGAACAACAGAGAAGGACCCCAGGCAAAGGAACACTCTCAGTGCCTGAATGGGAAGAGCTTTGGAGAAAGACCAGAGAGGCCTTCTGATTGCCAGCTATAAGAGGCTAAAAAAAAAAAAAAACAACTCTGATTGGGCCATAATTCCTGTGGCAGAGACAGGCCACGCCCTTGTACAATTGGCACTGCCAGGGTCCCCATAAGCCAAGCAGCTGGGCCACCTTCACGTTCAATTCTCACTAGGGCAGAGCTGCCACAGGCAAAAAAACCTCTTGTGTCTATGCGCACAGGGTCGCTTTTGTTGTGTCCAACTCTTTGCGACCCTATAGACTGTGGTCTGTCAGGCTCCTCTGTCAGGGAGAAGGGTTCTCCAGGCAAGAATACTGGAGTGTACTGAACAATACTGATTGTCATACCCTTCTAGAGCACTATATTTCCTGCTGCCCTAGCTGCCAACTCCACTGAGTACCTGGTGCCGCCAGAATCCCTGCAACCCAAGCTGCTGCAGCACTTCCACACCTGGCCCTCACAGGGGCAAACTCAAGTCCTCCAGGGCAGCCTCAGGAGCAAGCCCCAGTGGATGACCCACATGTAGAGGTGGAAATAAAGCCACGATTGAAACCCACGGGCAGTGTGGCTAAGGAAAAAGACCCAAAACCTCCCCACCAGCTCTACAAGCTGCAGATGAAATCCACACAATCAACTAGGCAGACTGTGCATCTTTGGAATATATAAAAAGTCTTTGAGAACTCCCACAAAAGAAAACACACTAGTTCTGATAGCTGTGGACATTGCAGGCAAAAACACACAGGAGCAGAACCAGATTCGAATCTGAACTGCCTCACAACAGGTCCAGAGATCTAGCAGTATTAAGGTGGACTATGACTCCCATTGAGGGAAAGAACTATGACAGCAGTGACTCAAGAAAAACACTTATTATTCTTATTCTTTTACTTGTTCTGTAGAATCTTTTGGATTTTTTTCCTTTTCCCCCCCTTTTTGTCTCCTCTGTTCTAGTTTTAAATTTTATTGGTATTATGAAATCCAATTAAGCTTTTGAGCTTTTATTTTTTTTGTTCTCAGTCACATTTTTTATTGTTATAAACTTCAGACTCTATGTTGGGCTTTTGCAGTTTAGTGGAATTTTCTTTTTTTTCTTGTTCTCTTTTTTTTAATTTTAAGTTTTATATTCTAAAACCTATTATTATTTTTTTACATTTATACCTTTGTTGTTTTTCCTAGTATTCTTTTTCCCATGCAGTTAATCTTTAACATATAAATCTTCTTCACCTACCTCTATTTAACGTTTCATATTTATTATTTCTTTCTTTTCATTCTCTCCTTTCCTCCCAACATATTTGTCTGTTTTATTTTCATTGCTTTATTCCCCACTTGGTACCGTGATTTAGTTTTGTTTTCCAGTTTGTGCACTAAACTGACTAGTCCAGTTTGAACTAAACTGACTAACAGTTTAGTTCTGGTAGGTATAATTTTTGGTTTCCTTTGTTCACTGGGTCAATCTATTGTACTTTATTTTTGTTAGACTCTTTTGATTTTGCTTATGGGTGTATATGTATATGTTTATATTCAGTCACACTTTTAATTATTGTTATAAACCTCTGCCTCTACATTGGGCTTTTGTAGTTATGTGGAGTTTTCCTTTGTTTTTCATTTTTTTATATTTTGTATTCCTTTTTTTTTTCTTTTTTATAATTTGATTTTCAATTTTTTAAACCTATTATATTTTTCTACATGTATTCCTTTGTTTTCCTTTCCACCTGTCCTTTTCCCCTTGCAGTTAATCTTTAATGTATATAAATCTTCATCTACCTCTATTTAATATCTATTTGAATTTAAATATCTATTCTTTCTTTCTTTTTTTCTTTACTTTCCTCTCAAAATATTTTTTAGTTTTGTTTTCATTGCTTTTTATCCCACTTGGCACCTTGCTTTAGTTTTGTATTCCAGTTTGTGCTTTAGTTAGCTTTGCTCTTAACTGGTAAATGTAATTTCTGATTTATTTTGTTCACCAGGTCAATCTACTGTACTTTATTTTTCTTGGACTATTTTGACTTTGTTCAAGGGTGTATATGTATACATGCATATTTCATTATTTTAATTATTATTTTCCTGTTTTTGTAATTCCATTTGTCTCTGGTTCATCTCTGGTTTCTCGGTTTGGGATATTTGTTTTAATCTCACTTAATACCATAACAAACCACTTGTGTAATCTTTGTTCCTGACTAGAGATCAAGCTCTGCACCTTTGGAGTGGGAGCACTGACTCCAAGACCCTAGACTACCACAGAACTAACCCTAGGGAGTATCAAATAGTGAGAACTCACACAAAAGAAACCACTTGAATACAAGACCCAGAGTCACCCAACTATCAGTAGCACCCTGTGCAGGATGCTACATCTAAACAACAAAGAAAACAAAAATACAAATCCAGTCATCAGAAGACAGGATTACCATCTCATTCAGCCTTGCCTATCAGAGGAAAAACAAACAAAAGCTCAGCACAAATCTCATCCTATACAAAGCCTATACAAACCACTAGATCAACCTTAGGAGGGCAGAAACCAAAAGCAAGAAAGAATTCAACCTTTTTCAAGGAAAGAATTCAACTCTTCTTGAAACCTGGAAAAGGAGACCTCAAACAGTAGGTTTAAAAAAATAATGAAAAGGCAGAGAAATAGTACACAAGTGAAGCAACACACTAGAAACACAGAAGTCCAAATAATGAAGAGCAAATAGGCAAACTACCTGAAAAAGAATTCACAATAATGATAGTAAATATTATCAAAAATCTTGAAAGCAAAATGGTGAAAATGTAAGAATCAATGAACAAAGACCTAGAAGAATTAAATAAAAAGCATACACAGGCAAACAACACAATTACTGAAATTAAAAATATTCCCGAATGAATCAATAGCAGAATATTTGAGGCAGAAGAACAAATCAGTGAGCCAGAAGATAAAATGGTAGAAATACCTTCTGAAGAACAGAATACAGTAAGTAAAAAAAAAAAAAAAAAAAGAACTGAGGAAAGTCTCAAAGACCTCCAGGACATCAAACACACCAACATTTGAATTATAGGGGTCCTAGAAGAAAAAAAGAAAAAGAAAGGGTATGGGAAAATTTTGAAGAGATTATAGCTGAAAATTTCCCCAATGTTGAAAAGAAAATCATCAACCAAGTCCAAGAGGCACAAAGAGTACCATACAGGGTAAACCCAAAGAGAAACATGCCAAGAAACATACTAATCAAAGTAACAAAGACTAAACACAAAGAAAGAATATTAAAAGCAGCAAGGAAGAAGGAACAAGTAACATACAATGAAAACCCCATATGCTTAACAGTGCTGCAGACCAGAAGGGAAAGGCAGGTTATATTTAAATTACTGTAAATGTACTTCTAGATGGTTGGGAAAAAAATAAATAAATAAATAAATAAATCACTCTAAATGAAAAATCTACAACCAAGATTACTGTACACGGCAAGGATCTCATTCATAATTTATGGAGACATAAAAGCTTTTCAGACAAGCAAAAGTTAAGAGAATTCAGTACCACTAAACCACCTTTATAACAAATGTTAAAGGGACTTATATAGTCAAAAAATACAAGACAAGAAAAAAAAGAAATCTACAAAATCAATCCCAAACAATTAAGAAAATGACAATAGGAACATATATATCAATAATTACTTTAAATGTAAATGGATTAAATGCTCCAACCAAAAGACACAGACTGGCTGAATGGATACACAAACAAGACCACTATATACTGTCTATAGGCAACCCACTTCAGACCTCAAGACACATAGACTGAAAGTGAGAAGATGGAAAAATATATTCCATGCAAATGGGAAGCAAAAGAAAGGTGGAGTAGCAATCATCACATCAGACAAAATAGACCTTAAAATAAAGATTACAAAAGTTAAGGAAGGACATTACATAATGATCAAGGGATCAATCCAAGAGGAAGACATAATAATTGTAAATGTCTACGCACCCAACATAGGAGCACTGCAATACATAAGACAAACATTAACAGATGTAAAAAAAGAAAATGACAGTAACAATAATAGTAGGAGACATTAAAACCCCACTCACACCAATGGACAGGTCATCAAAACAGAAAATTAATAAGGAAACACAAGTCTTAAATGCTACATTAGATGAGATGGATCTCATTGATACCTTCAGGACATTCAATCAAAATGCAGGCAAATACACCTTCTTTAGTGTACATGGGACATTTTCTAGGATTGACCATATCTTGAGTCAGTAAATTAAAGAAACCTCAGTAAATTAAAGAAAATTGAAATCATACCAAGCATCTTCTCCAATCACAATGCTGTGAGACTGGATATCAATTACAAGAAAAAAAATCTGTAAGATACAAAAACACATGGAGATTAAACATTAAACAAAACATTTCTAAATAACCAAGATTACTGAAGAAATCAAAATGGAAATAAAAAATAATTCGTGAAACAAATAACAATGAAAACACAACAACTCAAAACCTATGGAATGCAGTAAAACCATTTCTAAGAGGAAAGTTTACAGCAATTCAATCCTACCTCAATAAACAAGAAAAACATCCAATAGGCAACTGAACTTTACACCTAACACAACTGGAAAAAGAAGAAGAACAACAAAAAATTAGTAGCAGTTTCTTTGGAAGGAATGATGCTAAAGCTGAAACTCCAGTTCTTTGGCCACCTCATGCGAAGAGTTGACTCACTGGAAAAGACTCTGATGCTGGGAGGGATTGGGGGCAGGAGGAGAAGGGGACGACCGAGGATGAGATGGCTGCATGGCATCACTGACTCAATGGACGTGAGTCTGAGTGAACTCCAGGAGTTGGTGATGGACAGGGAGGCTTGGCGTGCTGCGATTCATGGAGTCGCAAAGAGTCAGACATGACTGAGCGACTGAACTGAACTGAATAAATAATAAAGATCCAAGCAGAAATAAATGAAAAAGAAGTGAAAGAAACAATAGTAAAGATTAATAAAACTAAAAGCTGGTTCTTTGAGAAGATAAACCAAATTGACAAACCTTTAGCCAGACTCATCAAGAAAAAAAAGAGAGAAAAATCAAATCAACAAAATTAGAAATGAAAAAGGAGAGGTTACAACAGAGAATGCAGAAATACAAAGGATTATAAGAGACTACTATGAACAATTATACGACAATAAAATGGATAACCTGGAAGAAATGAACAAATTCTTAGAAAAGTTTAATCTTCCAAGACAGAAACAGGAAGAATCTGGAATTATGAACAACCCAATTACAAGGACTGAAATTGAAGCTGTGATCAAAAATCTCCCAAAAAAGAAAACCCCAGGACCAGATATTTTCATGGGAGAATTCTACCAAACATTTAGAGAAGAGCCTATCTTTCTAAAATTCTTTCAAAAAATTGCAGAGGAAGGAACACTTCCAAATTCATTCTACAAGGCCCCCATCACCCTGATACAAAAATAAGACAAAGACAACACAAAAAAGAAAACTATAGTCCAACATCACTGATGAACATAGATGCAAAAATCCTCAACAAATTTTAGCAAATATAATTCAGCAACACACCAAAAAGCTCATAAACCATGATCAAGTTGGGTTTCTTCCAGGTATGCAAAGATTCTTCAATATATGGAAATCAATCAATATCATACACCATATTGACAAATTGAAAGATAAAGACTATATGATAATTTCAATAGACACAGAAAAGGGCTTTGACAAAATTCAGCACCCATTTTGATTAAAACTCTTCAAAAAATGGTCATAGAAAGAACCTACATCAACATAGTAAAGGCCATGTATTATAAACAAACATTATTCTCAATGGTGAAAAACTGAAAGCATCCCCTCTAAAATCAGGAATAAGACAAGAGTGTCCACTTTCACCACTATTATTCAACATGGTCCTGGAATTCCTAGCCACAGCAATCAGAGAAGAAAAAAGAATTCAGATTAGAAAAGAAGAATTTAAATTTTCACTATTTGCAGATGACATGATATTATACATAGGAAACCCTAAAGATAGTATCAGAAACTTACTAGAGCTAATCTGTGAATTTAGCAAGGTTGCAGGATACAAAATCAATACAAAGAAATCACTTGCATGTCTATATACTAACAATGAAAAATCAGAAGGAGCAATTAAGGAATCGATCCCATTCACCACTGCAACAAAATTAAATATCTATGAATAAACTTACCTATGGAGCAATTAAGGAATCAATCCCATTCACCACTGCAACAAAATTAAATATCTAGGAATAAACTTACCTATGGAGACAAAAGAACTGTACACAGAAAATTATAAGACACTAATGAAAGGAATCAAAGACAACATAAACAGATGGAGAGATATTCTATGTTCCTGGGTAGAAAGAATCAATATTGTGAAAATGACTACACTACCAAGTGAAATCTACAAATTCAATGTAATCTCTATCAAATTACCAATGGCATTTTTCACAGAACTAGAACAAAAATTTTCACAATTCATATGGAAACACCAAAGACCCCAAATAGCCAAAGCAGTCTTGAGAAAGAAGAATGGAGCTGAAGGAATCAAACTTCCTGACGTCAGATTATACTACAAAGCTACTGTCATCAAGACAGTGTAGTACTGGCAAAAAAAAAAAAAAAACCAGAAATATAGATCAATGGAACAAGATAGAAAACCCAGAAATAAACCCATGCACCTATGTGTACCTTATTTTTGACAGAGGAGGCAAGAATATACAATGGGGGCAAAGACAGCCTCTTCAATAAATGGTGCTGGGAAAACTGGACAGCTACATTTAAAAGAATGAAAGTAGAACACTTCCTAATATCATACACAAAGATAAACTCAGAATGGATTAGAGACCTAAATGTAAGACCAGAAACTATAAAACTCATAGAGGAAAACACAGGCAGAACCCTCAATGACATAAATCAAAGCAAGATCCTCTATGACCCACCTACTAGAGTAATGGAAATAAAAACAAAAGTAAACAAGTAGGATTGTTTAAACATAAAAGCTTTTGCACAGCAAAGGAAACTATACGCAAGATGAAAAGACAGCCCTCAGAATGGGAAAAAAATAATAGCAAATGAAACAACTGACAAAGGATTAATTTCCAAAATATATAAGCAGCTCATACAACTCAATGCCACAAAAGCAAACAGCCCAATCAAAAATTAGGGAAAAGACCTAAACAGACATTTCTCCAAAGAAGACATACAAGTGGCTAGCAAACACATGAAAAGATGCTCAACATTGCTCATTATTAAAGAAATGCAAATCACAACTACTATGATATGTCACCTTACACCAGTCAGGATGGCCATCATCAAAACGTCTACAAAGAAGAAATGCTGGAGAGGTTGTGGAGAAAAGGGAACACTCTTGCACTTTTGGTGGGAATGTAAATTGATACAGTCACTATGGAAGATGGTATGTAGATTCGTTTAAAAACTAGGAATAAAAGTACCATATGACCCATATACTCTTAGATATATACCCTGAAGAAACCAAAATTGAAAAAGACATTAGTATCCCAATATTCATTGCAGCACTATTTATAATAGCTAGAACATGGAACCAACCTAGATATTCACCAGCATATGACTGGTTAAAGAAACTATGGTACATATACACAATGGATTACTCAGCCATAGAAAGGAATGCATTTGAGTCAGTTCTAATTCAGTGGATCAATCTAGAACCTATTATACAGCATGAAGTAAGTCAGAAAATGGTAGATAATTATCGTATTCTGATGCATATGTATGGAATCTAGAAACATGATACTGAAGAATTTATTTACAGGGCAACGATGGAGAAATAGACATAGACTTATGGACATGGGGAGAGGGAAGGATAGGCTGAGATGTTTGGATACATTAATGCGGAAACTTACATTACAATATGTAAGATACATAGCCAACAGGAATTTGCTGTATGGCTCAGGAAACTCAAACAGGGGCTCTGTATCACCCTAGAGGGGTGGGATGTGGAGGGAGCTTCAACAGGAAGGGAATGAGGTTTGATAGAAAGCAACAAAATTCTGTAAAGCAAGTATCCTTCAATAAAAAATAAATTTAAAAAAGATATATTAACTTGAGCTACCTATATGAATATCAATAACCTTGAAATCCTCACATTCAGGGAAAATGGCAAAATGAAGAAATAGTGACTGAAGCCATAAAATTAAAAGACGCTTACTCCTTGGAAGAAGTTATGACCAACCTAGATAGCATATTGAAAAGCAGAGACATTACTTTGCCAACAAAGGTCCATCTAGTCAAAGCTATGGTTTTTCCCATGGTCGTGTATGGATGTGAGAGTTGGACTGGGAAGAAAGCTGAGCACTAAAGAATTGATGCGTTTGAACTGTGGTGTTGGAGAAGACTCTTGAGAGTCCCTTGGACTGCAAGGAGATCCAACCAGTCCATTCTGAAGGAGATCAGCCCTGGGATTTCTTTGGAAGGAATGATGCTAAAGCTGAAATTCCAGTACTTCGGCCACCTCATGCGAAGAGCTGACTCATTGGAACAGATTCTGATGCTGGGAGGATTTGGGGGCAGGAGGAGAAGGGGACGACCAAGGATGAGATGGCTGGATAGCATCACTGACTCAATGGGCATGAGTCTGAGTGAACTCCGGGAGTTGGTGATGGACAGGGAGGTCTGGCGTGCTTTGATTCATGGGGTCACAGAGTCAGACATGACTCAGTGACTGAACTGACTGACTGACTGATACATGTATATATATATAATACAGAGAAAGCAATGACACCCCACCCCACTACTCTTGCCTGGAAAATCCCATGGATGCAGGAGTCTGGTAGGCTGCAGTCCATGGGGTTGCTAAGGGTCAGACATGACTGAGTGACTTCACTTTCACTTTTCACTTTCATGCACTGGAGAAGGAAATGGCAACTCCCTCCAGTGTTCTTGTCTGGAGAATCTCAAGGACGGCAGAGGCTGATGGGCTCCCATCTATGGGGTTGTACAGAGTCGGACACAACTGAAGTGACTTAGCAGTAGCAGCAGCATATATATTATATACATATGTATATAATTTGTTAAACTACAAAACATTTAACTAGTTCATTAGTGATACTTATGCTTTAAATTAAACATAGGGATAAAACTACAAAATTTATTTTTAGTTTAAAAAAGAGGGAAATTAAATCATTGATATTTGTTGAGCTGAGTTGTCATATATAATTTTAACTTCTTTTAAAGTAGCTGAAGCAAATATGGTGAAAAATTGGTCACTAATTACAGTTGAATTATTCCCTGGAAATTTGCTCTATTACTGAGCTATTTTGCATTAGATGAAGAAAACTAAAAGAAGTGACAGTGAATTTTTACTTGTTAAACTTGTGTTTGAATAAAATGACAAAGAAAGTAAGTTCATCCTGCATTGGATGCAATAAAGGGAGGATATTTTAAAATTTATTTTTATATTACTTAATTTTTATAACTTTGACATAGAATGCACAAATAAAAGCTCTATATATTTAAGGTGTATATTGTGATAATTTTATGTACAATGTGAAATGATTATCACAATCATGCTAATAAACAATTCCATCACCACATTTAATACCTACTCTCATATGTCTCTGTGTGTGTGTGTGTGTGTGTATTCAGTCACTCAGTCATATGACTTTTTTGTCACCCTCTGGACTGTAGTCCACCATGGTCCTCTGTCCATAGGATTTTTCAGGCAAGAATACTAGAGTGGGTTGCCATTTCCTCCACCAGGGGATCTTCCTGAGGCAAATATCAAACTCAAGTCTCCTTCATTGCAGGCCGATTTTTTATTGTTGAGCCATCACTGGAAGTGCCATCTATTTTCTTAGTAAATTTTAAATGTATTGTGTGGTATCATTAACTGTAGTCCCCAACATCTGCAGTACATATCCAATTCATCCAATTCATAATTGAAACTTTGTATCCTTTCACCAAATCTTATTTCCCCTACTCCCAAACTTCTTGTAACCACCAACGGTATTCCTTCTATGAGCTCAGCTTTTTTAGACTATACATTTAAATGCTATCATGAAGTTTGTGTCTGCATCTCACTTACTTCACTTAGACTAACATATCCCAGGTTCACCCACGTTGTTGCAAGTGGCAGAATTTTGTTCTTGAAGTCTGAGGCATACAAAAAACATTTAATAATCATGACAGCATTTTAAGCTAATAGCTTATGTTGCATTAACAAAAAAAATGCTATCTTTAAAAAAAAAAAGTCAAAAAATGTTCAGAAGACCTAGACAGACATTTATCCAAATCAGTTCAGTTCAGTTCATTCGCTCAGTCATGTCTGACTCTTTGCGATCCCATGGACCACAGCTCACAAGGCCTCCCTGTCCATCACCAACTCCCAGAGATTACCAAACTCAAGTCCATCAGTCAGTGGTGCCATTCGACCATCTCATACTCTGTCATCCCCTTCTCTTCCCTTCTCTTCCAGCCTTCAGTTTTCCCCACCATCAGAGTCTTTTCAAATGAGTCAGCTCTTTGCATCAGGTGGGCAAAGTATTGGACATTCACCNATTACCAAACTCAAGTCCATCAGTCAGTGGTGCCATTCGACCATCTCATACTCTGTCATCCCCTTCTCTTCCCTTCTCTTCCAGCCTTCAGTTTTCCCCACCATCAGAGTCTTTTCAAATGAGTCAGCTCTTTGCATCAGGTGGGCAAAGTATTGGACATTCACCTTCAACATCAGTCCTTCCAATGAGTACTCAGGGCTGATCTCCTTTAGGATGGACTCATTGGCTCTCCTTGCAGGCCAAGGGACTACCAAGAGTCTTCTCTAACATCACATTTCAAAAGCATCAATTCTTTGGTACTCACCTTTCTTTATAGTCCAACTCTCATATCCACACATGACTACTGTAAAAAGCATAGCCTTGACTAGATGGACATTTGTTGGCGAAGTAATGTCTCTGCTCTTTAATACGCTATCTAGGTTGGTCATAATTTTCCTTCCAAGGAGTAAGTGTCCTTGAATTTCATGGCTAGAGTCATCATCTGCAGTGATTTTGGAGCCANATTTTAGGAAACAGAATTCAGCAACATATCACAAAGCTTATACACCATGGTCAAGTTGGGTTTATTCCAGGAATGCAAGGATTCTTCAATATATGCAAATCAGTGTGATACACCATATTAAAAAATTGAAAGATAAAACCATATGATCATCTCAGTGGATGCAGAAAAAGCCTTTGACAAAATTCAGCACCCATTTATGATTAAATCTCTTCAAAAAATGGACCTAGAAGGAACTTACCTCAACACAGAAAAGGCCATATATGATAAGCCTACTGCAAACATTATTCTCAATGGTGCAAAACTGAGAGCATTTCCCCTAAGTTCAGAAACAAGACAAGGGTGTCCACTTTCACCACTATTAATCAACATAGTTCTGGAGGTCCTAGCTACAGGAATCAGAGAAAAAAAAAAAATAAAAGGTATCCAGATTGGAAAAGAAGAAGTAAAGCTCTCACTGTTTGCAGGTGACATGATACTGTACATAGAAAACCCTAAAGATAGTATCAAAAAATTACTAGAGCTAATCAATGAATTTAGCAAAGTTGCAGGATACAAAATCAATACACATAAATCACTTGCATTTCTATATATTTACAATGAAAAATCAGAAAGAGAAATTAAGGAATCAATCCCNCACAGTTTGCAGATGACATGATACTGTACATAGAAAACCCTAAAGATAGTATCAAAAAATTACTAGAGCTAATCAATGAATTTAGCAAAGTTGCAGGATACAAAATCAATACACATAAATCACTTGCATTTCTATATATTAACAATGAAAAATCAGAAAGAGAAATTAAGGAATCAATCCCATTCACCATTGCAACAAAAAGAATTAAATGTCTAGGAATAAACTTACCTAAGGAGACAAAAGAACTGTATACAGAAAATTATAAGACACTAATGAAAGAAATCAAAGACGACATAAACAGATGCCATCCGTGTTGCTGGGTAGGAAGAATCAATACTGTGAAAATGACTACACTACCAAACGCAATTTACAGATTGAATGCGATCACTATCACATTACCAGAACAAAAAAGTCTCAAAATTTATATGGAAACACAAAGGACCCCAAATAGCCAAAGCAGTCTTGAGAAAGAATGGAGTTGGAGGACTCAACCTTCCTGACTTCAGATTATACTACAAAGCTTCAGTCATCAAGACAGTATGATACTAGCACAAAAACAGACATATAGACAATTGGGAAAAGATAGCAAGCCCAGAAATAAACCCATGCACTAATGGGTACCTTATTTTTGACAAAGGAGGCAAGAATATACAACGGGGCAAAGACAGCCTCTCCAATAAATGGTGCTGGGAAAATTGGACAGCTATATGCAAAAGAATGAAATTAGAACACTTCCTAACATCATAACAAAGATAAACTCAAAATGGATTAAAGACCTAAATTTAAGATCACAAACTATAAAACTCTTAGAGGAAAACATAGGCAGAACACTCAATGACATAAATCAGAGCAAGATCCTCT
>SJYA01008804.1:0-15730 GCA_006410615.1 Neotragus moschatus
GACTGACTACCTTCTTTCTCATTGCCACCTCCAGAAATCCTCCCCTGGCTCCAGGAAAACCCCTGGTTCCCAATCTGATGAACCTACCCAGTAATCCTCTCTGGTAATCATCTACAAACACCCAAGCCTTTCCTTGAAGGTTTTTCTTCGAAGGCGACCTGTCACTCTTCAGGAGCACTCCAGAGATTCTTAAGTGATTTCATGTGTGTAGTCCTTTCAGTCCCCTGATGACCTCTCAGCTCCCTGACCTCCTTTTCCAATGAGCTTTCCTTGTCCTCCTATCGCCATTTGCATTGTCACACCTACCAGTATTGCGGTCTCGTCAAAACCTCTGTTTCAGGCACCTACCTCTGACCACCACCTCCTCTTTCCAGTTCATGCCCTCTAATACCCTAGGTCTATAGTTTCTTTTAGAGAAGGAAATGGCAGCCCACTCCAGTGTTCTCGTGTGGAGAATCCCATGGACAGAGGAACCTGGTGGGCTTCAGTGTATGGGGTTCCAAAGAGTCAGACACGACCAAGCAGCTAACATAGTTCCTTTGGACCTCCCTGGTGGCTCCTTTGATTCTCCCAGACCTGCAGTCTGCTGATCCCCCCAGCTCCTCCCTATCCTGCACGGTCCCCACACCCTTGCTTCCATCAGTATACTTGTCCTCTTAAAGACCCTCAACTCCCTTGGCCCTCTCTCAGTCACATTCGCCAGGTCTGGTTCAGTCCAGCTCTCCCCCTGTTGTGAACCTTTACTTCCACAGCTCTAGATGGCTGGAGAGCATACTGATCAATCTCACTTTAAATTCATGACTGTTATTAAACTCATGTCTTAAATAAATGTAGCCTGCAAATTCCTAAGTTCATTTGTTCTCTCAGTTTCCTAGTCAAGCTGTTATATTTCATCAAATTCAGACTCCATCAGTTTTAAAATTTAGCAGTATGTTATGTTCCTCTTAAGAAAAATCACATGCCATTAAATCGAGACCCATCCCAGTTTGGGAGATAATTAAAATCTTGGAATGAATGGAATGTGGTATTTCACTTCTTATCGCAGAAACCCGCCCCCCCCATCCTCTCCTCAGCTTGTCACTCTGTTTCTTGTTTCACTGAGAAAATGGAAGCAGTCAGAACATCTGCTAGTCTTTTATCACATGGACCTGGGCCAGTACACTTTTCCTGCTGCGACGCTAACTGGGAATGACATCCTTTTCCAACTCCCGCTTGATTTTCCTGCTCGTTGTAGCAGAATTTCTCAGAAGATACATCTCTTTTCACTTTTCTCTAGTTTCTCTCCTCTCAGTCTAAAAACCACTCCAGTCAGATTCTCTCTTGTGTGGTCATTGTCTTGAAACTGCTCTTGTGAAGGGCCAGTGACTTTCTGAAGCCAGTACCCTTTCAGTCCTTATCTTACTATTCCTATTAACAGCATTTGACCCAGTTGATCTCTTGGTCTTCCTGGATATCCTTTGTTAACATAGCTTCCAAGTACCCTTCAGGTTTTCTTCCGGCCTCAGTGGCCACTGTATAGTCTGTTTTGCTGATTCCTCCTCTCCTTCCTAACCTTTTGGGGTTGGGGTGCCCAGGGCTTGGTGCCTGGACTCTCCTCTCTAGCTCTGCTCACACCTTGGTCATGGCTCCAAATGCCATCTAGACACTGATGACTTACTGACTCCTCATTCTGGACTCCGCTGCTGAAATCCAGAATTGTGTATCCGGCTTCCTGCTCAGCTGTTTCACGCAGGTGACATCTCAAAGGTGACATGCCTGAAAGTGGACTCCTGATCTTACCTGCACACCTGTCCTTCCGTGTTCCTCCTCCTCTCAGGGCAAGGCCACTTCATCTCTCCATTATCTCAGGCTGAAAGTCTTGGCCTCTCCTTCATTCCTCTCAAAGTTCGAGTCCAGTCTCCACGAGCTATGTTGGCTTTACAGTGTCTAGCACTCAGCCGCTGCCCAACCTCACTCACCACCGAGGTCCAGATCCTTGTGTCTTCTGGATTACCACGGTCACCTTCTAATGGGTCTCCCTCCTTCCAGCCTTACCTCCACCATCCACCAGTCTTTTCTCAGCCCTGCAGTCAGTATGATCCTTAACATTTAAAAGTCAGGTCAGTTTGTCAGTTAAATCAGGATAGAGCTCTGACCTCATCTGGTGCTGCTCCCGCCCGCCCCCCGGCTGCCCCCTCCAGCTCTGTGGCCTTGCTGTTCGCTATGCCTGGGCAGCTCTGCGTCTCGTCATCCCGTGGTTCGCGCCCTGCCTCCTCCTGACGTTTGTTCAGGTACCACCTGCTCAGTAAGGCCTTCCCTGAGGCCCCTTCTTAAACTTCCAAGGTCGTGTCACTGTCGTCACTGCCATTCCTCACTCCGATTCCTTGGTTTTTGTATGTTTGTCATAGTGTTAGCACTAGACTGTAAGCTCCACGACAGAAAGGGTTCTGAACTGCTTGCTTCACTGCCGAATCCCCTGGACCACAGTAGCACTGGACACATGTTGGGTGTTCAGTAAGTTTTTATTGAATGAGGGAATAAAACTTAAAATAGCGTATTTGCTACCTCTGAGCAAGTCAGTATCCCACATTAGTATGGTCATTCTGATACCGCAACTATAGAATTTAACTGAATTTTGCCAAACTTAAGTGGGTATATAACCTTAGTATTCTGAACCTAAGGTAACAAACATACTAGGAGCTAAATTTAAAATCTCTGTTATTTCTGACGTGGGCAGACCTGCTTACTTATTCACATCATTTTAGAGCATAGTAAATTGTTAATAAAATTATTTTGAAGGTAAGTTCTTGAAAGTAATTAAGACAGCCATTTTTTCAGGAAGACTTAACTTTATTCATAGTTAGTATGCCATGCACCATAGTCATTTAGTAATTGAAATCCATTACTTCTTAGCTTCACGTATACCTATGCTTATACTTAAAAGCAATAAGATGTATACATTTTCAGTAAATTACACTGACCTCTTTGAATTAAATAGTTATTTTTGTAATTGATGTTGACATCCCTCAAAAAGAAAGATTGTGTGAGATTATGTTTTCTCTCAGAATTAAAAAAATCTGTATGTAACTGGACGTAATTTTATATTCATCTTTTGCTAAACACATTATTGTATATTATGTCCTTTGTTGTGATTAGGGTTTTTATAAAAAACATTTCTATAAATCCAAAAAATTTTATCTCTTTGCCTTAAGACTATCCTGTTTATTCCAAGCTAAAAAATCACAAATAGAGTTGAATTTAGCTCTTTTTCTGAGCTCAGTATGCTCAAAGAGATTTGGTTAGAATTTCCTTTAAAGATTCTAAGTGATAGTTCAGACTTACGAGGTTCAGAATTAAAGAGGAGGAAAATAGTTGAGTATTTATTACCAGCCAGACATTGTCTTTGACATTTTTAAATCAGCCCACAGGGCCGTGGTTTGGGTCCCTGTTAACTACAGAGTTGTGACTGTTGCTTTACTTTTACACTTGTCGCTGACAAATTATTTAAAATCTCATTGTCGGCCTCTTCTAAACTTCCACCAACTGTTCCCAATGAAGCTGCATCTGTGAATTGTCAACCCTTGGGGCAGAGAAGAGAGGGGAGGGGTTGGGGAACACTTTACAACTTCTAAAATTATCTTCAAACAGTCTGTGCCCAGTTTTCATTGTTCAGGTCTCTGGTACACCTAGACAGCAAGGTGTCCCCTTGTCATGTGTTTTATCGCCACAGTGACCCTGCCACAAAGCTGTCTCTGCTCTACTTGTCTCATCATGTGTTTTATCTCGACAGTGACCCTGCCATGAAGCAGTTTCTGCTGTACTTGGACGAGTCAAACGCCCTCGGGAAGAAGTTCATCATCCAGGACATTGATGACACTCATGTCTTCGTAATAGCAGAGTTGGTTAATGTCCTCCAGGAGCGAGTAGGCGAGTTAATGGACCAGAATGCCTTTTCTCTTACCCAGAAGTGAAAATATTAGCTCTGACCCCTTGGGAATTAAAAGTAACAAGTGGGAGAGACTGCCACCATTCTATGTCTTAAGTGACCGGTTTGGTTTACAGAATTGCTTAGAAGCATTTCATGGGAAAGACAGGGGTATCATTTGTTCATAAAAAAGCCCTGAACTGACTGTATTGTGCTATTCTGCACCCGCCCCCCTGCCCCAGTATATATACTCTAGAATTTAAAAAAAAAGAAATTTAACAGTTTGGTGTAATTTCGCTTTTATTTACCTTTATTAAAACATAAATGTAATTGGTTTTCCTACCTTTTAATGCCAATTTATTCCATTAAGAATGTAATGAAATATGCTTTTAAATCATCAATCTAATAATCTAGGTACTTATTTTTGCTTGTTCCTGTTAGTAATTGGGGGTTTGATAGAATAGGTATGGTTTGTTTTGTTTCAACTAGATCAGTATGCCAGGGTGGGAACTTTGGTAATATCTGTGCTTTACAAGTAATATCTGCATACCAGCCAACTGTATTGGTGAAGAAGATGTGGAAGAGAACCATGAAACATTACCCCAAAATTCAGTTTTTAAAAGCACCAAGGGTTAGAAACAACCAAATGGAAAAGGTATGTGCTGCTTTGCAGCTTTCACCATTCCTTATTCAGACTTTGTCACAATTTCTTATTAAGTCAAGTGCTCTTTTATTAAGAAGTCAGTTTTTCTTGGGACTTATTCCCTATGACAATCCCTGTTTATACTTATCTCAAAAAGAAAGGTAGGAACAGACAGAAGCAAAGTCAGTCTTGGTAGAGGCTGCTTGATGAGATTACGTTTAGTTGCGTCTAGTTCTGTGGTTGATGCAGGCAGAAACAAGGACCCTTTTGGAGGCTTTGCTTCCCTTCCTGAAGATGGTGTTAGCAGGATGGTTTTCCAAGAGAAAAGAGAACTTTCAGGATGTTAGATGGAATCTTCTCAAACCTCTCTTCACCTGCCTCCCTATGGTGTATGTATGCACAGCATCTGTGTACCAGAGTCAACTGCACGTGCATTCCTAAACCTGGAAACTTCCATTGGCATAGTTATCATGATTCCCACCCATATAACTCAAACCACCCAATTTTGATTTTCACATAACAGTGCAAACAGTTTTGATGATTTATTGGTCTTCCCTGATGGCTCAGATGGTAAAGAGTCTGCCCACGACGCGGGAGACCTAGGTTCAATCCCTGGATTGGGAAGGTCCCTTGGAGAAGGGAACACTGCCAACTCCAGTCCTCTGGCCTGAAGAATTCCATGGACAGAGGACCCCCGCAGGCCACAGTCCCTGAGGTCGCAAAGAGTCAGACACGATTGAGTGACTTTCACTTTTCCAGTGCCACAACTTGTTGAATACAGTTCCTTCCTTTAGAATTTCCAGCTGTCCTGAAATGTTAACAACTCTTGTATTTCAGGCATGTCTAAATCAATTAGCCTTAGGTTTTTTTGGCCCAGTAATTTTAACATGAAGGTGAGAGAAAATTTTTTTTAGAATATCAGAGTTTAAAAGGTACCAGAAAGACTATTGGACAGTGACCACAAAGAGTGTTAAGTGGAGGAAAATCTTTTTAATTGTTTAAAAGCGGAGCTAGGGCAAACGCTCAGTTTGTTTCTCCAGAGGGCATTAGAAAGACGGGACGGTGTAGTGCTGGGAGCGATGCACGGCAGCCACTGAGCTGACTTGTCTGACAGTGAGAGAAGCTAGGAGAACAGGAAATATCCAGGCAGCATCTTCCCCAGGCTCTGCTGCTTGGAATCTGGTTGACACGATTCGATTTAGCTCACTTCAGTTGTATAGAACAAGAGAGGTTGGCTGCTGGGTATGGAAGAAATTAACTGCTGTCTTTTTAACAAAGTCCTAAATATGTGAAAAGGTAGTATTAACTTAAATTTTCCTAACTGCGTAAAAGAGTCATATGTTAATTTATGGAAGAGAGTTGACCAGTCACAAATACTAGTGTACTAAAACTTGATTTTTAAAATTATGCTAAGTTCTTGAGAAAGTTCCTTTTTTAACACTGTGTAAGGTCAGAACTTCTGAATTCCTTAGAACCCCAATTTCCTTGTGAAATTTAGTGTGATTATTATAAAATATCAAGCATCCTAAGTAGGCATAATAATTAACTTAAAAATGCTTGTTGAGAAATCAGTTTTGGTGAACACTAACTGATAACAGGCAACAAAGGTGCCAATCAAACTTATTAATGATTATACTGTTCTTAACATTATCTATGGGGGGTTCCCATGGGGCACTAGTGGCAAAGAATCTGCCTGCCAGTGCAGGAGACACAAGAGACACGGGTTCAATCTCTGGGTCAGGAAGATCTCCTGGAGTAGGAAATGGCAACTCACTCCAGTATGCTCTCCTGGAAAATCCCACGGGCAAAGGAGCCTGGAGGGCTACAACCCATGGGGCTGCAAAGGGTCAGACACAACTGAGTGAGCACAAAACAACAACATGTATAATAGAGGTGATTTGACATAATAGTACACTTTTCTGGAAAGATGGTAAGTAATGTGCTTCCTCAATTTCATAGTTACACATTAAACCTCTCTTAGCTACAGAGAAACTAAAAACTCTGACATACGCCTTCTGATTTTACTGCAGTCGTTCTCTCAACCACCTTTACAGACAGGAAAAGGGTAGGTTTTAACGATGAAGAAACGATGCAGCCTGCAACTATGGTCAATTCATATTCTCAGGTATGCGTAGCTCTGCTTCGTTTGTAGCAGAGACAACACTAAAGGGTCTATTGGTGAGATTATTGAATATGCTTTTGGAAGACGCTGTTCTCCCTACAGAAAAGTGATGACAAGCCCGACTGGGTCCAAGCTGCCTGGGTCCAAACATAGCTCCCTGCTTTCCAGCTCTCAGATCTCATACACGTCGCTGAGTTTTTCTGTGCCTCTGAGCCCTCATCTGTGAAAACAGGAAAAGTTAGCCTCAAAACTTGTTTGGATGATTATAGGTTAAAATACATAAAGCAGATGGTTCTGAAATTTAGTTGCCTTGAATCTAGAAGAGCACAATGAAAAAGAGGGAAAAGAGGCGTTTCCGCGCACGTGCATGCACATCCTGTTTTGCGTGATCACTGTACTGTGAGGACAAGCAGATGGGGGAGGCAGGGAACTCCTTGTAAAAGAACATTAAGTAGATAGTTTGGGCAACTTTGTCAGGAAATACCTGCATGCTTAACTTTCCTGAGACCATCCCTCTCTCCCTTCATTCTTTTTTTTTTTTTTTTTTTTTTGATTAATTTTTTTATTGAAAGATAATTGCTTTACAGAATTTTGTTTTCTGTCAAGCCTCAACATGAATCAGCCATGTGTGTGTGTGAAAGTCATTCAGTCATGTCTGACTCTTTACGACCCCATGGACTATACAGTCTGTGGAATTCTCCAGGCCAGAATACTGGAGTGGGTAGCCTTTTCCTCCTCCAGGGGATCTTCCCGACCCAGGAATCAAACCAGTATCTCCTGCATTGCAGGTGGGTTATTTACCAACTGAGCTATCAGCCACAGGTAGACATATATCCCCTCCTTTTTGAACCTCCCTCCCCTCTCCCTCCCCATCCCACCCCTCTAGGTTGATACAGAGCCTAGGTTTGAGTTTCCTGAGCCATACAGCAAATTCCCGTTGGCTATCTATTTTACATATGGTAATATGAGTTTCCATGTTACTCTTTCCATACATCTCCCTTCAATCTTAAATTATCATTAGCCTTTATTAGAATTCCTGGGTCACAGTCCATTTTTATTAAAACTAAGCCACTTTTCCTCACCCTCAGATACAACTTAGTGACTAAACCACCACCAGTCTGATGGATTTAAAGTGAAATTTAATCTCAATTATGTTTTTATCTTTTTATATTTATTTTTGAAAGCGGTTTCAGCCTTGTGTATGTGTAACAGGGATAATTATATGCTCTTGTTTACTGGGAAATAAATAGCCTTTCAGCTTCATTATTACCAGTTGGCCTCTACCCAAACAGTTATTCTAACACTAAACCTGTGGGGAAATACTGTTTGTAACAACTGAATTACGAATGCGTTATTATACATACAAAGACTGTTTACATTCATAAATTGGAGACTTCCTGCAATAAGTTAGTTGGCCCCAGTCTAAGTTTTACTGAAAATCATGAACCATTTTATGCTATTTTGTAAATAAACACTGTTGAAGAGGTTTGCTGCTGCTGCTAAGTCACTTCAGTCATGTCCTACTCTGTGCCACCCATAGAAGGCAGCCTACTAGGCTCTTCTGTCCCTGGGATTCTCCGGGCAGTAATACTGGGATGGGTTGCCATTTTCTTCTCCAGTGCATGAAAGTGAAAAGTGAAAGTGAAGTCACTCAGTCGTGCCCGACTCTTTGCGACCCCATGGACTGCAGCCCACCAGGCTCCTCTGTCCATGAGATTTGCCAGGCAAGAGTACTGGAGTGGGCTGCTATATCCACTCCCAAAGTTGATTAATAAGATGCTAGAGGTAGACGTTTTCAGGGTGAATTTTTAAAGCAAGCTTTTATCAAGTATACATAAAAGTGTGTGTCATAAATGTACACATCTCTGAGCTGCCACAAACTGAACACACCTCTGTAACCAACACCGTGATGAAGAAAAAATCACCAACCCGAAGCCCTTCCGTGGAAACACTTTACTGTTACCACCGCTCACGGGTAAACACTGTTCTGACTTTGGACAGTGGAGATTAGTTTGCTTGGTTTTCTAACTGTATATCAATATAGTCAATGCAGTGTAGGCATTCGTGTCTGACACTTGTTAACTCAGCATTGTTCATGTGAGAGGCACCCGTGCTGCTGCGTGACAGTTTCTCATTCTCGTTGCTCTATGGTAGGCCTTCCATTATTTTCCTCAGTCAAAGGCAAAGAGAGATTTTGGTTAATAAGTCCTAAGATTTAATAGTAAATTAGTCCTAAAAATTAATACTTATATATATAGCAATTTGAATTTGATACACATCAAAAAATTTTGCTGCTGTCAACTAATCATACTAATAAATTTTTTCTGCAATAGCAGAATGCATATACTTCTGTTGTATTTCTTTGAGAGAAGAAATGGAAGTAAAGCATCTAATTGCCAAATATTCTGGCCTTAGTGACATTGATGATTTTATGGTTATAATATAATAGCTTCTTAATTTAGTCCTTCATTTACTTATTTAAAAAATGTGTGCCACGGCCTAGATGAGGACAGCTACTGTTGTTTAAAACAAAGATGGATGAGGTTCCTGTATCAACTGGGAATGCTTTTGAGGACGTTCCCCTGGAGAAGGGATCGGGTACCCACTCCAGTTTTCTTGGGCTTCCCTGGTGGCTCAGATGGTAAAGAATTTGCCTGCAATGCAGGAGACCTGGGTTCAATCCCTGGGTTGGGAAGATCCCCTGGAGAAGGACTTGGCAACCCACTCCAGTATTCTTCTCTGGAGAATCCCAAGGACAGAGGAGCCTGGGTTACAGTCCACGGACACACAAAGAGTTGGACACGACTGAAGTGACTTAGCACACATGCTCACTTCTGTTAGGATAAGCAAAAAAAAAGAAATTTATTATCAGGCTGAGTCTTGCAAAACCCAAGAATGAGGATGTAGTTGAGCTTCACAAAAGCTAACATCAGAGACCTTCCAGCCTGTCTCCAGGCACAGCTTCTAGCTGAGGACCAAGTTTTTCTGCTGCTCACTCTTGACTTCTAGAGGGAAGGAGGGTGGTGGCCCATAACTGTAAGGTTCCTGCCTGTCTCTTCAAGATCCCTGATAGATAGATGGATATGGCAAAACTAACTATCTTTAATAATGAACAAATATTCACACAACGTATTTTAGAACATATTTGGTATAATAATGTTCTAGCATCTTATGAGGATGTAAGACCAGACACTACCTGACAGTAATCACAGCAACAGTTTTTGGATCCATCTCCTAAAGCAAAGGACACAGACAAACATAAATGGAACCTAATTTAACTTAAAAGCTTTTGCATGGCAAAGGAAACCATCAACAAAACAAAAAGACAACCTGCTGAATGAGAGAAGATATTTGAAAATGATATGACCAATAAGGGATTAATGCGTGTGTGTGTGTGTTAGTTGCTCAGCTGTGTCCAACTTTTTGCAGCTCCATAGACTGTAGCCTGCCAGGCTCCTCTGTCCATGGAATTCTCCAGCAAGAATACTGGCGTGGTTTGCCACACCCTCCTCCAAGGGATCTTCTCAACCCAGGGATCAAAGCCAAGTCTCCTGCATTGTAGGCAGATTGTTTACCTTGTTTACTGTCGGAGCCACAAGGGAAGCCCCAAGGGATTAATATTCAACCTATGTATACAGGTCATATGACTCAACATAAAAAAAAAAAAAGTTAAAAAATGGGCAGAAGAACTGAACAGTCATTTCTCCAAAGAGGAAATGCTAAGGCCAACAGGCACATGAAAAGATGCTCAGCATCACTAATCATCAGGGAAATGCAAATCAAAACCACAGTGAGGTATCACAACGTCAGAATGACCATTCTCAAAAAGAACGAACACTGAAAAATGTCGGCAAGAAAGCCTCTGAGCTTTCATGACCGAAGACACTGTTGGTGGGGATGCAAATTGGTGCAGCAACTGTGGAAGACAGCCTACCTACCATATGACCCAGCAATTCCACTCCTGGGTAAACATCTGAAAAAAACCTCACTATCTGAAAGACACTTGCACCTCAATGTTTATAGCAGCATTATTTACCATTGTCAAGACATAGTAGCAACCTAAGCGTCCATCAACAGATGAATCGGTAGAGAAGATGTGGATGGAATACTCTTCAGCCATAAAACAGAAGGGAACTGCCATTTGCAACAACATGGATGGACGTGAAGGGCATTATGTTAAGTGAAATAAGTCAGAGAAAGACAAATGCTGTATGATATCATATGTGGAATCTGAAAAATACAACAAACAGTGAAAAAGTGAAAAAGACTCACATAATATAAAACAAACTAGTAGTTAACAGTAGGAAGAAGAATGAGGGGCAATAAAGGGGTGGGGAAAAGGTTATGGGATTATATGAAATCGTGTGTGTCAAACTTGAAAATTGTAAAGCATTATAGAATTTAAAGAATGATTCAATTAAAAATCAAAGGGTACTCTTCTGAAAAACTGATATTTTGCTTTATATATCAGTATTGGAAATTCTGACATGAACATAGGCTAGCAGAAGCTGGCAAGGACAGTATTCGATGATAATTAAGCAGGTCAGGTCAAAAATATTAACACAGCAGGATTAAAAGGCACATTTTAAAAATTATATCCTTAGGATGGATGAATGCAGAGTTGTTGTTCAGTTGCTCAGTCCTGTCTGACTCTGCAACCCCATGGACTGCAGCACGCCAGGCNAGGCTAGCAGAAGCTGGCAAGGACAGTATTCGATGATAATTAAGCAGATCAGGTCAAAAATACTAACACAGCAGGATTAAAAGGCACATTTTAAAAATTATATCCTTAGGATGGATGAATGCAGAGTTGTTGTTCAGTTGCTCAGTCCTGTCTGACTCTGCAACCCCATGGACTGCAGCACGCCAGGCTTCTCTGTCCTTCACTATCTCCCAGAACTTCCTCAGACTCACGTCCATTGAGTCAGTGCCATCCAACCATCTCATCCTCTGCTGCCCCTTCTCCTCCTTCCCTCAATCTTTCTCAGCAGCAGAGTCTTTTCCAATGAGTTGGCTCTTCCCATCAGGTGGCCAAAATATTGGAGCTTCAGCTGCAGTATCAGTCCTTCCAAAATATTCAGAGTTATATCTACTTTAGGATTGATGCAGCAAGAATAATATAATGAAGGAATGTGGGAAACAGAATCCTTTGTAAATCTTAATAATATTTCCTTTTTAAAACCCATATTAGGGGACTTCCTTGGTGGTTCAGTGGTTAAGAACTCCATACTCCCAATGCAAGGGGCACAAGTTAAATCCCTGGTCAGGGAACTAAGATCTCATGTTTGCCTCCCCCACCCCCAAAACAGGTTAAGTCTGATTAGGTACTTAATAAAGTTCGTAGGAAAAATGGAAGTTTATTTTGTTTAGTGACTATCCTACCATCCCAAAAGAATATAGTGTGTTATTTCCTCACATGACACTTTTATTTGGGAAGAACAAAAGCAACTTAGCACATTAACTCTTCAGACAAGCTTAATATTAGTTTTAACAGCTGATCTTTTTATTCTCCTTGGATTTATGTTTTTTTAATTGAAGTATAGTTGATTTACAGTGTCGTGCTAATTTCTGCTATACTGCAAAGTGGCTCAGTCATAAACATATATGCATTCTTTATATTTTTTTCATTATGGTTTATCCCAGGAGTTTGGATCTGGTGCCCTGTGCTAGACAGTAGGACCTTGCTGTTTATCCATTCCGAATGGAATAGTTTGCCTCTGCTAACCCTGAACTCCCAGTCTGTCCCTCCCTGTCCCCTGCCTCCTTCCTTGGCAACCACAGGCCTATTCTCTGTGTCTGTGAGTCTGTTTCGAGATACGTTCATTTGTGCCATATTTTAGGTTCCACATATAAGTGATAGCATGGATTTCTCTGATTTCATATGATCTCTAGTCACATCCATGCAGCTTCAAATGGCATTATTTCTTTTTATGGCTGAGTGGCAGTCCATTGTATACATGTGCACTTTCTTTACCCATTCATCTGTCTGTGGACATTTGGGTTGTTCCCGTGTGATGTTGGCTACTGGGAATAGTTCTGCTCTGAACATAAAGGTGCATGTGTCTTTTGGAATTATAGTTTTGTCCAGGGTGTGCCCAGAAGTGGATTGCTGGATCATATGGTAGTTCTATTTTTAGTTTTCTGAGGAACTTCCACACTTTTCCACAGTGACTGCACCAACTTAGATTCCCACCCACAGTGTAAGAAAGGTTGCCTTTTCTCCACATCCTCTCCAGCATTTATATGTAGACTTTTTAATGATGGCCATTCTGACTGGTGTGAGGTGGTACCTCACTGTAGTTTCGATTTATATTTGTCTCATAATTAGTGATGTTGAGCATCTTTTCATGTGTTTCCTAGCCATTGGCATGTCTTCTTTGGAGAAATGTCTGTTAAGGTCTTCTGCCACTTTTTGATTAAGTTGTTTTTTGTTCTTGTTGAGTTGTATGTGCTGTTTACATATTTTGGAGATTAAGCCCTTGCCTGTTGCATCATTTGCAGATGCTTTCTCCCATTCTTTGCATTGTCTTTTTGTTTGTTTTTTTTTTTATGGTTTTCTTTGCTGTGAAAAAGCTTGTCAGTTTCATTAGGTCCCATTTATTTTCATTTATATTTTTATCACCTTGGGAGACTAACAGCGGATCTTGAGATGCACACATTGCCAGGTCGGAAGGCCCTTCCTGTAGACAGGCTCCCAAATGCACAAGAACTTAGGCAGTGGGGTTATTTTAAAATAGTTACTCCTCAAGGACAGGGAATGTCTGGTCCTTTGCCCTCTTGTCTCCAGGCAAGTACCCCCTCTTAGGAATGCTCAGCACTTCCAGAGCCCACCCTCCACTCCATGACCTCAATTTGGTAAGCCAAATACTTTCTCTCTCCCTCTGCTTCTGCACCTTCTTCCCTTGTTGTGAAGTCTGAAGCCACAGAGACCTCTTCCTCCCTGGAAAGCCAGGCTTGGGTGACTGCTACTCTAGTGTTCTAGGATGCCCCAGATAAGAGTCCACAGTCCACTCTGAAAGCACAGGGTCTATGGGGGAAGTACCCTCTTCCTCCAGTAACCAGATTTGGGGGAGCCCCCCATTCCTTTCCAGCCTTTTATGCAGGTGTCTGGACGCCCTGGAGCCCTGATGAAGCAGGTGGTACACAGACTGGCAGCATTGCCTTCACCCGGGAACCCATTTCCAGACTTGTTGAATCAGAGTCGCACATCAGCGAATTTCCCAGATGATTCTTAGTGCTTGTTAAAGACAAGAAGAGCTTCTGTGGAGGAACCACCCTGGGGCCAGCGAGAGAAGATTCAGGGCTTGGAGAGCTAGAGGGGTACCCAATTAAGAGATGGGATGAGGGTCTTCCCAGCAGTCATTCTGAGGCTGTTATTCACCCCGATGCCTTTCAAGTTGTGACCCCACACTCTCCAATTCCAGGAGAAACCTGGGGGTTAAAGACCATGAGATGGCTCTGGTGTTCCATGAAGAAGCTGCATAATACCACCCAGTCCAGACAGGGGCAAAGACACCTTCACCAAAATAAAACCTATCTCATTCCTGCACAAGAAATAGAATCAAAGTTCTGTTAGCTTAAAAAAATTACAACTTCTGACATGTCCCACTTCACAGATGGGAAGCACAGAGCTGCCCTGTCCAGTGGCTTTCTGCGACTCAGAAAAAGGTGGCAGATACTAGCTTTGCTACTGGTCAAGGCCTTTGTCTGAAGAAAAAGACGCCTGTCCTAACACAGGACTTTAGCCCTCACTCACCCTTTCGGCTGGATGTCATAGGGAGCAGTGACCTGGAAACCCACAGCACAGGAAAGAATTGGTGAGGCAACAGGGTGGCGAGGTAGATGGCTGCTGCCCACAGATCACGAGTCCCCTCGGGCTATGCCAGTCAGGTAAACTGCTTCATTTGCTGGTCTGACACTACTTTGTGACAGGACTCAGCCTGTTGTTATTGCGTCAGAATCATCACACATCCACTTCTTATTTTTAAATGTTAACTTTGTCCTTTTAAAAGCTTTATATTATAGAAAAAATTTAAAAATATTAGCCACCACTTCACGATCCTCATCCCAAAATCAAAATTTTGGTGTCTTTTGGGCAAATCTCTGGTGTGTTATACAGTTCCGTGGATGTCCCCTGGCCCAGTGAAACATTCCAGGCAATCAACAACTTAGGCTCCCATCCCACCTTGTGACACACACATACACCTCCTGGTTGCCAACATGCTTGCTCCCTAATAGCCCATGCCTCATAAGACCTGCAGACTTGGAGAGAATCACCACTTGGCTCAATTCAGAACCCAGCTCACCATGAACTCTGCGTTCTTTAAAGGGTGCAGTCCAGAGTCACTCCCTCCCTGCCTTGAGTCCAGAGGATGGAATATGGATCCATTTTCCCTTATGTATATGTTACCTTCATTTCTTTTTCCTTGACCCTGTGCTTTAAGTCATTTCAACTTTGGGATCTCAGAAGACCAACAGCCTTCACAGCAAGTACCCAACTCTCCTTCCAGTTTTACTCACCCTGCCTTCTTTGCAACCACTGATCCTCTGTTTCAAGATAGAATTGTTCTTTTTGAACTTAACAACTGTGCCTAGTTTCTCTGTCTTCCAACTTTCATCTCCCTTTAAAGGATTTCATTCTGGGCTCAGGTTACTCAAGTTGCTAGTTCTGCCTGTTGTAGGCAATCCCAGANTGCCTTCTTTGCAACCACTGATCCTCTGTTTCAAGATAGAATTGTTCTTTTTGAACTTAACAACTGTGCCTAGTTTCTCTGTCTTCCAACTTTCATCTCCCTTTAAAGGATTTCATTCTGGGCTCAGGTTACTCAAGTTGCTAGTTCTGCCTGTTGTAGGCAATCCCAGAAGCAGACCTAGTCTTAGCTAGGCCCTGGGGTGACTCTAATTGTAGTATCTGCTGGTGGTGTGATATATGCAGTTTTCTATGTTGCCCAGTGTTGACAAAAAATCACAAATTTTGATGACTGCACTTTGTCTTAATATCATGTCATTTACTTAGCCATTTTACTCAGCCATTTTCCTACTGCTAGAATTTAGGTGGTGC